>CM032632.1:5537513-5611915 GCA_019097785.1 Fraxinus excelsior
TATTACTTCCAAGTTTTCTTTCCAATTATTACATTGTGATATTTGTGTAAGTGTTATGCCCTAGGTCCAATCAACTTTGGACATAAGCACTTTTAATGTATATATAACCGATGCATATTTATGGCAAGATTTATTATTGAATTAATATTCTAATTAATTAAATAATAGAATCCGTAGATTCAAGTTTTGGTGATTTGTTAATCACAAAGAGTTGTGATTGTGAGATACAAATTACATATGACTGAATCTTAAATCATCCGTGGTCGTATGTAATAACAAGATACGGATATCGTTATTATGAATAGACCATCACGTGTGTCATTTCTTACTTATGAAGTAAGTAGTTGATCTTACAAGCTAAAGTGTGGAGACACTTGAAAGAACACGTGAATGTTTTGTTATAGAACAAAACATTGGAGACCCGCTAAGAGATTCCACATGGAAAACTATCTGAGTGTCAGTGGTTAATCTCTAACGTTCGATAGTGGAATTGATCCTTCAACTTGAGGTCATCATGGTGCCTTATGTGAGAACAGTCATGCTTTGGTGATGTCGGATGTTGCTCTGTCAAGGGTCGCTAATACGGTATCGTTCGGGTATGTCAAGAATCATATGAAGGTTGTGAATGATCAATAGAGGATTCGTCACTCTTAGATAGTAAGAGATTATGATCTACATTTCATCTAGTTAAGTTGATATGAAATCCTTTGCCAAGGTAAACTCATAAGTCGAAAAAGAGTTTTCGACTTACATTGACTTAACAGTAGGATAAAAGATATGATCGATAATTGAGATTGACACACGTCCATATCTCGTAATTGATCGGATCATATTGACGAAGGGATTATAGTTTCACGATAAACGAACAAGTTTTGGTTTTGTCATGTCACGTGACATTTCCCGTCACATGTATTGCCCTGACACATTGCTAGATGTCAATCTGAGACAACGAATGTAAATTGATGATAAATTAAAATGGGTATTTTAATTTATCAGTTTTGATTAGATCAAAATAATAATTCACGTCGTTAGACATCGTGATCGGGAACCTAATGGGTCACACACAAAAGAGAATCAGAAGAATGAGATTTACCAATTAATTAATTGACAAATGTTGGATAATTAATTAATTGGGTTGCTTATTAATAGACCCGAATTGATTAATTGGATTAATTAATTCATGGACTGGATTTAATTAATTTGATTAATTAAATGTTGGACCGGGTTAAATTAAGAGATGGGTCAGCCCGTTTGGACTCATATTAATAAGCTGTTAGGGTTTGAAAAACCTTATGGATTATTCATTATTCTTGCTAGTACGAGAAAAGAAAACCCTAGCCATCATTCTTATTCTCTGTGTGGATCACCATTGGAGGCTGGACAATTGGACAGCTTGAATTGTAGATCGTGATCATTGGAGTTCGTGAATCAGCAAAAGAGTTTGCAGAATTCATCAAAGGTATTATTTCTAACACAGTTTCTATCTAAACATAAAGCAGATCCTTGTTTGGGAATCGAAAATTGCTTTACTTCCGCTGCGCATGATTAAGTAGGTTCCCAACAATTTGGGGCACGCACCGCATTAAATCTCATTGTGGTGCTCATTTTTTTTAACTATTGTAGATGATTATAGTCGATGCACTTGGCTTTTTTTAATGAATCAAAAATCTGACACTCAATATCTTCTAAAAAATTTAATTACTTTTGTTCGAACTCAATTTAATCTCTCCATTAAAACAATCCGTTCTGACAATGGTTCTGAATTTATTTCCTTGCAACCATTATTTCTCTCCCATGGCATTGAGTTTCAATGCTCTTGCGTTTATACTCGACAACAAAATGGTAACGTAAACACCGCCACATATTAAATACTGCCCATGCCCTTCATTTTCAATCCAATATCCCTTTACATTTTTGGGGTGAATGTGTTCTTACCGCTGTCTACATTATAAACCGTTTACCCACTCCCTTATTATCCAATAAAAGTCATTTTGAACTTTTTTATAATCGTTTACCTACTATCTCTCACCTCCGTGTTTTTGGTTGTCTTAGCTATGCTACTATTTTCCATCCGTCTCATAAATTTGATCCTCGTACTCATCTTTATGTCTTCATCGGGTATCCCACAGGTCAAAAAGGTTATAAACTTTATGATCTGGATAACAAAAAATTACTTGTCAGTAGGGACGTCCACTCTTCGAAAATATTTTTTTCTTATCAAAGTCTTTCTCCTACTCCTTCCTCTGTCCTACCGTTACCCCAACTTGATATTCCTTCTTCTTCTGTGCCTGCCGGCCCCACACCAATACCACATAACCACCAAGCCCACAAACATCCAACACCCTCTTCACATGTTAACCCACGATCTCCTATTTCTTCCACTACACCTCACCCGACCCCCACCCCAAGTGAACTGGGTTCCTCTCCTCTGCCTGACACCACCAAGCCTACACCTACCACAGATTTGCTGCCATCTCAACCCAACCCCACCGCTCCCATTTGTGTCTCTACTCGCACCAAACATGCACCTGCGTGGCATCATGACTACCATCTCTCTCATGCTATTGTTTCTCCCCGCCAATCTTTTGAACCGACGTCAATTCCTACAGGTACTAAACATCTGCTTTCTCACTTTCTTTCTCACTCTCATTTTTCCCATCCTACCATTCTTTTTTAGCTCACATTTCAGGTCACATTGAACCAGGGCCGGTCCTGTGATCAACGGGGCCTGAGGCAAACTCCCGAAGTTGCCCCCTCTCCCCTCCTATCCCAAACAACGTAAATGCAACATATTGATAATTTAACACTGAACAGTAGATCAAACAAATGTAAAGAACAAAAGATTTATATTATATAGTAACAAAACCGACAAGTTCAAATAATCAGTTAAATAATATTCGTCTTGCTGTTTTAGAAGCCAAAACATTAATTAAATCTGAATAATTTAATTGTTGAACCATATCTTTTTCTATTAACAACATAGACAATCCATTCAATCTTTCTTATGACATAGTTGATCGGAGGTAAGTTTTGATCAACTTCAATTTGGAGAAACTTCTTTCTGTAGATACAATTGTAACCGGTATGGTTAACAAGATTTTATAAGCAATATAAGCATTTAGGAAACAAACTTGTACTGTCTTCAAATATTGTAATACTTCAATTGCTCTCGTTGCTTCACTTGGTATATAGCATCGCAAGACTAGTATTTCCGAAAATAATTCATCTCCACTAATGTCCGAACACCCATTATGTTCCAATTGTTTCTCAAGATTCATACAAGAGTTCATCAAAATTGAATGAGTTTCACCCTTTAACCTCTTCAAATTGAACAAAAATCCAAATGTGTCATCATATTGTTTGAATTGTTCAAATCGAGTCCTCATAGAAGATAGAGCTTGATCAATTATAAAAACAAAGTATTCAACTCTAAAAGATTCTTCAGCCGATTGCTTTACTTCATTACTTCCGCTTTCATCAAATTGCTTTTTTCTTCGAATTATACATTTTTCTCGAAATATAGCTTCAATCCCCATTTCGTTTGCCTTTTTTGGTCGCTTCATCCATGGCAATAGCAAATCCAGTTTCTTTATATTCTTCAAGAAATGAAACAAGTCCTTGCAAGAGGTCGATAGCATGAGTAATATCCATATTTTCACTTTGAAGAAATTTACTCACAATATTGACTGCATGCAACAACCTGTACCAGATAATCATGCCAAGCAAGAACTCAAAATTCTCAAGTTCATTCGTTTCTAACGACTCGGCTTCACTCCTTACATTAACCTCTTCGTTACATTCTGCCAAATCAAGTAACACATCTCTTATTTGTGCAGTTTGCTCCATTATAGGCTTAACACTCTCAACATGACTTTCCCAACGTGTTTGTGACAATGGCTTCACTGTTAAACCTTGTACATTATCTTTGAAAAGTTTCCATCATTTGGTAAAAGCTGAGAACAATTTGTAGATGCGTTGTATCGCTCCAAAGAAGGATACACCTTTAGAACAACAAGTCACTATATCACACAATGCTAGATTCAGACTATGAGCACCATATGGAGTATAGAAAGCTCGGGGATTAACATCGAGGACTCTTTTTTGCACACTTGATAAATGCATTTTTCATACGTTTATGTTGGTTCATAAACATGAATAATCATCGATAAACATTCGGAATAGAGCTTAATTTGTGTAAATTGTGTTTGTAGGGTAACAATGAAGATTATGGTGGAAATTAGAGGAAAAGTAGAGAAAATGAGCCAAAACGAAGGAAAACAAAAGTTCAGGTACCAAAATGCAAATAATCAAAAGATGACCTGAGGCCAACTCAAGAGCGGACACGAGCTTAATCATACATTGAGGAATGGGATGATTGGAGGAAAAAAATGAACAAAAGAGGTCAAGACAAGAGAAGAATGAAGTTCGAGAATCAAAATGAATATATGTGATAGTTGTTTATACCTTGCGGCCGCAAGGTATAATCTTCCATGCGGCCGCAAGCAAGGAGACAGCGAAAAAATTTGGGCAAAAAATTACTCCTTACGGGTGCAAGGAATTTGTCTTTGCGGCCGCAAGGAAGAAATTCGGCGTGAATTTTCTGGTTTCCTTATCCGACTCCAACACATATGATAATGATTCTACGGCAACTATAAAAGCTAAAATACGTCCAGAAACTAGGTTTACGCATTCCTGGAGAGAAAAACACCATTGAAAAGCAAGGAGAAGGGCGAGAACAAGGTTTTAACTTCAAGATTCGAGATTCAAGCCTAAATTCTAGTTTTCTTTTGGTGATGTCTTCTCTTGATACTTTTGATTGTTATTTTATTTATTCTATGCTAGGCTAGGTTTTTATGTACTAGGTGAACAATGAACCTCGTATTGTGAACTTTTAATTTCTATTTTGCAATTTAATATTTAAACACGTTTGATGGATGTTGAATGATTTATATACACTTTCTTGTCTCTACAATTATATGCGCAATAGTTGTATGAGTTTTGGTGATTTATTTTATGCATTCGAAAAAAGGGAAATAGATTCTACAAGGTATAAATCATCGTAAGGTCCGATAGGGGATATAAATATACCGTTATGCTTTATGTGAATCTCTAAATGTTTACAAAACGTCATGCATTCTTGTATATTGCATTTGTCATAGAAATATAGTCAAATGGTATGCTAGAATAGGTTCAATTCTACTCGAAAGAGATTATTGAATAAGTTAGAAACATTGATTCTTCAACCAATTTATCGTGTCGTCAAATTGTGAAATAGGAGCTAAAAGTGAACTTGCTTGGTGATTTGGGATCCTAGTACGCTTTTTCATACATTAATTTCTTCAACTTTTGCATTTAACCACCACTCTTGCATTTAGTCATAATTTTAGTTTAATTTACATTTTAGTCATAGTTTAATCATAAAATCTAGAACAATCATCTTGAATTTAATAGATTCGGTTAAGGTCGAGATAATAATAATCACGTTAAATCAATCCTCGTGGAAATGATACTCGAAATTCTAGGATTTTCACTTTATTACTTGTCAACGAACCGTGCACTTGCAGTGATTTAAATTCGAAACATATTTTCGTGAACAAGTTTTTAGCGCCGTTGTCGAGGATTGAGTATTAACTTGATTTTTGTTATTTAGACACTAATTCGAACGTGTTTTGTTTTCATTTTCGTTGCATTTTATTTTATTTTATGCTATTAAGTTTATTTACATAGGCTGAACTTAGTGCTAAACTCTTTTCATTTCTTTAGGTCTTGCATGCGAAGGTCAGGTGGTGGTGAACTACTCCCAACTGATTTGGAAATTGAACGGACCTTTCATCGAAGATAGAGAATGGCAAAAGCAGCACAACAGGAAAATCAAGAACTACTCCAAATGGCTAATCAACAACTACAACCGATGGTTGCACCTGCAGCTCTAGCAAATGATGGAGCACTCGATGATGGGGATACCTTGTTTGGGGATTTCCTGTCACCGTTTCTTGTTCAAAACCAATCTAGCATTGTCTACCCAGCTTTCAAATAGTTGAATTTTCAGCTAAAGATGAATGTCATTCAGCTCTTTCAGAATGGACAGCAATTCTACGGGACAGCAAACGAGAATCCACATACACATGTATCCCGTTTCTGGGATATGTGTCAACATTTCAAGTACCCAGGGATATCAGAAGATGCAATCAGACTGAGGCTGTTCCCGCTCACTCTCTGGGATAAAGCACTTGAATGGCTCGATTCACTCCCGGTGGCTAGTGTAACTACTTGGAATGACTTGGCTCACAAATTCTGTACCAAATACTTCCCACCAGCCAAGGTGGCGAGAATGAGGCACGACATATCCATATTTAGCCAAAATGATACCGAGTCATTCGATGAAGCGTGGAACAGATTCAAGAGCATGCTACGGAAGTGTTCTCAACATGGGTTCGATCAGAAAACACAAGTTAGGTTTTTCTATTTGGGACTAACTCCGGCATCCAGAAGTATGGTGGATTCATCGTCAAACGGCTCCATAAGCACTCGGTCAATTGCTGAAGCTTGGGAATTGTTTGAAAGAATGGCTAATACTTCAACCATGTGATCTACAGATAGAGGAGGCACAAAGAAAACAGTCGGAGTGTATGAGGTAGATAGTTACTCAGCATTGTCTGCAAAAATTGACTTACTATTTCACAAAATGGAGAATATGACATAGACGGTGAACTCAGCACAGGTCAAAAAATTAGTTTGTGAAGAATGTGGAGCGGAACACCCCACAGCTGACTGTCCTATCCTTACACAAAGACTGGAACATGTGAATTTTGCCCAATGGGGTCAACGTCAGCAAAACAACCCCTATTCTGAAACATACAATCCAGGTTGGAGAAATCACCCAAATTTCTCTTCGGGTGGAAACCAAAATCACAATCAGAATCATAATCGGGCTCAGGGTCAGTTTCAGCAAGAGAAGAAATCTCAGTTGGAAGACATGTTCGCAAAATACATGGAAAATACCGACAAATACATGGAAACCACAAATCAGTTCATGAGAAAGACTGAAACTAACCTCCAGAATCAAGGTGCAGCAATTAAAAATCTAGAAACCCAAATGGGACAGTTAGCTCTGTCTATGACAGGGAGGGTGCTTGGTGCGTTACCGAGCAACACAGAAATAAATCCTAGGAAGCATGTTCAAGCCATTACTACACGAAGTGGAATTCAGCTGCCTGAGATACATGTTAAGAGGCCGAGTGCAATTAAAGAGCAGGTGGAGTTATCTGGAGAAGAGAATGAGGAACATGCTAACACCATCGGGAAAACACCAGCAAAAGAAATTCCAGCAGAACCACAGAAACATCAAGATACTTCAGTGAACCCCTATGAGCCACCAATTCCATTCCCATAGCGCTTGAGGAAGCAAAGGATGGAGCAACAGTACAAGAAATTTCTGAAAGTGTTCAGAAAACTGCACATAAACATCCCATTGGCTGATGCACTTCTTCAAATACCTAGTTATGCCAAATTTTTTAAGGACATTCTATCAAACAAACGCAAACTAGAGGATCACGAGACAGTGATGTTAACTAAAGAAGTCAGTGCCAGGATTCAGAAAAAGCTTCCACCAAAATTAAAAGATCCAGAGAGTTTTACTGTGCCCTGTACTATTGGCGAAATTTTCTTTGATAAAGCATTGTGCGATCTTGGTGCAAGTATTAATTTAATGCCTTTGTTTATTTTTAGGAAACTTAGCCTAGGAGAAGCTAAAGCAACCACGGTCACGTTGCAGCTCGCTGACCGATCGTTGACACACCCAAGAGGAATCATCGAGGACGTGCTCATCAAGGTGGAAAAATTCATATTTCCTGCAGATTTTCTCATATTAGATATGGAGGAAGACAAGAATGTTCCACTAATTCTAGGTAGACCGTTCTTGGCCACGGGCAGAGCTCTAATTGATGTTCAAAGGGGACAGCTAATTTTGAGGTTGGGTGAAAAACAGATATCCTTCAATGTCTTTAAAGCCATACAGTTTCCTTCATAGGCAGATAACTGTTTCAAAATTGATGTCATTGACAGGGTGGTGCATGATACATTCCTACTTCAACATCCTTTAGATGCATATGAGGCATGCATCGCTCATTCTCAATCAATAGATTCTGATTCACTGGAGATGAAGACTTATCCCACGTTTTTTGGAAACCAACCCACCATACATCCAGAAACCACATTTGCCATATTTTGAAGAACTTGGAACAGGAACCAACAAACATGTACCGTCCATTTAGCAGCTACCTAAACTAGAACTCAATCAACTACCACCGCACCTCAAATATGCATATTTGGGAGAATCATGCACTCTTCTAGTGATTATATCAAACTCAATCAGTGAAGTAGAGGAAGAAAAACTACTCCGGGTACTTCGGGAAAATAAAACAGCAATAGGATGGACCATTGCAGACATTAAAGGGATCAGCCCTTCGTTGTGCATGCATAAGGTTATCATGGAAGAGAATTTTCGACCGAGCGTGGAGAGTCAGCGGAGGTTAAATCCAAATATGAAAGAGGTGGTCCGGGCTGAGGTATTGAAGCTTTTGGATGCTGGCATTATCTACCCTATATCAGATAGTGCATGGATAAGCCTAGTTCAAGTTGTGCCGAAAAAATGGGGAATTACAATTGTGCCTAATGAGAGAAATGAGCTTATACCTACCAGAACAGTTACGGGATGGAGGGTTTGCATTGACTATCGCAAACTCAATACAGCTACTAGGAAAGATCATTTTCCTCTCCCCTTCATTGATCAAATGCTGGAAAGGTTGGCAGGTCATTCACATTACTATTTCCTCGATGGGTATTCAGGTTACAATCAGATTCCAGTAGCACCGGATGACCAAGAGAAAACCACATTTACATGCCCCTATGGTACTTTTGCTTACCGTAGGATGCCATTTGGTTTATGTAATGCTCCAGCCACGTTTCAGAGATGCATGATGGCTATATTTTCCGACATGGTTGAGAGATTCATTGAAATCTTCAAGGATGATTTCTCTGTATTTAGGTCTTCTTTTGATGAGTACTTGGAACATCTGAACTTGGTGTTAGAAAGATGTAGAGAAACGAATTTGGTATTAAACTGGGAGAAATACCACTTCATGGTGCAGGAAGGTATTGTGTTGGGACATCGGGTTTCAGCGAAGGGAATTGAAGTGGACAGGGCAAAGATTCAAGTCATCGAGAAACTACCGCCACCAACTTCTGTCAAGGGCGTTCGCAGCTTTCTAGGTCATGCCGGGTTTTACAGATGATTCATCAAAGATTTTTCGAAGATCACGAAGCCACTATACAACTTATTGATGAAAGACAGCTCATTTGAATTTGATAATGAGTGTTTGACGGCTTTTCACACCCTAAAAGAGAAGCTCACTTCGGCTCTAGTAGTAGTCGCGCCAGATTGAGAGTTACCATTTTAATTAATGTGTGATGCCAGTGATTACGCCGTGGGAGTGGTTTTGGGACAACGCATCAACAAAATCGTTCATGTGATATACTATGCCAGCAAAACCTTAAATGATGCACAGATGAACTATGCAACTACAGAAAAGGAATTATTAGCGGTTGTGTATGCATTTGATAAATTCCGCCCTTATATGGTTGGGTCAAAGGTTGTTGTCTACACTGATCATGCAACATTGAAATACCTGATGACCAAGAAAGACGCTAAGCTAAGATTGATACGCTGGGTATTACTGCTACAAGAGTTCGACATAGAAATCAGAGATAAAAATGGCAGTAAGAACGTGGTAGCTAACCACTTATCCCGGTTGGAGTTCAGTCAACCAGATGCAGTAATGGAGATCAATGAGATTTTTCCAGATGAACAACTCCTCAGTGTGGAGATAGTACCGTGGTATGCTGATGTTGTGAACTATTTAGCCAAGTCTATTCCCCCACCAGAGTATTCTGCTCATAAGAGGAAGAAGTTCTTTGCAGATCTGAAGTATTATTTTTGGGAAGACCCAATTCTCTATAGACAAGGGGCAGATCAAATTATCCGACGGTGCGTGCCTGAAGAAGAGGTACATTAGATCTTGGAACATTGCCATTCATCAACATATACGGGACATTTTGGAACTTCCAAGATAGTAGCAAAAGTTTTACAATCGGGGTTTTATTGGCCTACATTGTTCAGAGACCTCTTTGAATTCGTGAAGAGGTGTGATCGGTGTCAACGCACGGGGAATATCTCAAGAAAGAATGAAATGCCTTTGACAAGCATTCTGGAAGTAGAGTTATTTGATGTTTGGGGGATTGACTTCATGGGACTATTCCCATCTTCATTCTCCAACCAGTACATTCTAGTGGCGGTGGACGATGTCTCGAAATGGGTAGAGGCAGTAGCTTTGCCTACTAACGATGCAAAAGTGGTGATTGGATTCCTCAAGAAGCACATTTTCACTCGTTACGGCATAGCCCGGGCTATCATCAGTGATGGGGGCAAATATTTCTGTAATCGCCAATTTGAGCAGTTGTTGAGTAAGTGTGGGGTCAAACACCGCATTGCTACTCCATATCATCCTCAAACCAGTGGGCAAGTGAAAGTTTCTAACAGAGAGTTAAAGAGAATATTGGAGGTTATGGTGAATTCTTCACGGAAGGACTAGTCCAAGAAGTTGGATGATGCTTTGTGGGCTTACAGAACGGCATTCAAGACACCTATCGAGATGTCACCATACCGCCTAGTATTTGGAAAGCATGCCACTTGCCAGTGGAGTTGGAGCATCGGGCCTATTGGGCACTTCGCAAGTTGAATCTGGATTTGCAAGCAGCGTGGGAACAACTGTTACTTCAGTTAAATGAAATGGATGAGTTTCGTCAAGAGGCTTATGAGAATGCCAAAATCTACAAGGAGCGAACTAAAAGGTTTCATGACATGCATATTCAGAGACGGGAGTTTCTTGTGGGGCAGCAGGTTCTGTTGTTCAATTCTCGCCTAAAGCTTTTTTCGGGGAAACTGAGGTCGAGATGGTCTGGTCTATACACTATCACACATGTGTTCCCACACGGAGCAGTGGAGATCACTCATGAGAGTAAAGGGACATTCAAGGTAAATGGACAACGCTTAAAGCACTATTGGAGTGGGGGCTTCTCAAAAGACAAATCCACCGTTCATCTTAAGCCACCAAAGTGATCTCCATTCGGTACAGTCGAGCTATTGACTATAAACTAGCGCTGGATGGGAGGCAACCCATCATTTCTACCCTTTTACTTATTCTGCTTTATTTCTTTTAATTTATACACTTTCAGTTTTCTGCAATTTTTGGTAGTTTTAGGTCATAGTACCCTTATTTTGTTCACCGCGTGTCCATGCATAATTCATATTAGTATTGCATGCATTAGATCTGTCATGTGTGGTGTTCGCATAAATTTTGGGTGGTTAGAAATCAAACTCATGCATATCTAGGCTAAAAGAGCGTTTTCTGCCTCTTTATAAGTCCAACGTGTGATTTCATAGTTGATACTGGTGTTTGATATATTATTACTGTTCATCCGCACCTCGAGGAGTGCCCAATCGTGGTTTGAAACATTTTGGAGGTGTTGGCTGAAATGGGGAACTCATTGTCAATACAATGGAGGTTTTCAATGGCATTGTGCGTTTTTGAGCTTTCACTCTGTTTTTCAAACCTGACTCTTGCATCCATACACTTCTCGAGTTTTGACTGGAAATCTACTGGTTGCAAGAGCTATGGAATGCCATTTTTTTTTGGAATGCCCAGGTGACAAGAGGTTTTTGGTGAAAATTGAGTTTTTCCATGTTTTATGTCGTTTGTGGCATGTTAGGTTGTTCACCAGCTATCTCGAGCCTTACACATGATAGCATGGTTCCTTACAGTTTATCTTATGTTGAGAATCCATGTGGGAGTGTTTAAATGGTCCTTTGTCCATTTTGTGCACAATTCACGTGTTTCGGGGGTAAAAGAAGCAAATCTTGTGTTTTGGGGATCCACCTGTGCTTCCGAGATTCTAAAATTGCCTTTAGAGTGAAATTCATGGCTCCCACGCACACATAATAGTTTAAAATGCATGTGGTCATGTCGTGAAAGCATCACAAATCGAATGGCATTGGGGGTTTCAATATCAAGTTTTTGGTGCACACCAACCCACATTGAGCTCTTTCGGGGTCAGCATGTGTTTTCCACTTTACTTAGGGTTGCATTGCACTATTTTATTCCTGTGATAATCATTTAATAAAAAAAAACAATTTTGAAAATAGAGTGCTGGTAGTCCATGCGGCCGCATGGCACTACCAGCCTTGCGGCCGCAATAACCAGGTCAGGGCCAATTTCTGACCACTTCCTCCATGCGGCCGCACCACTTTGCACCTTGCGGCCGCATGGAGTCCCCCACCCCCCTTTTATTTCCCTCACACACGGACACACACCATACCTTGCACTCAACCTCACACATGTCCATACCCCTCCCCTTGTACCCGAACTCACACACGACCACACACACACTTTCAACCGAACCCAATCACATACCCACACTACCATTATCAAGTTCTTCACTCCCATTCATCCCATTAAACTTGTGATCCTCACCTTAAGTTTTCAAGGTACATCCTATTCTCTTCTCTCCATTTCACTTTAAGTTGTTCTTGGTTCTTTGTTTGAGGAGTTGGGGCTTAGGTTTTCAATGATGGTTTGCTTGTGGTTGAATGTTCTTGAGAAAATTTTGGGCTTGAACAATGCCAAAAAGTGCTACACCTTGGTAAATTACAATTATGCCTGCAAGGTGTTCGATGAAATTCCTATAGGACCCTGGTTTGCACAATTATTTTCTCTTTACCCATAACCTTGTTGATATGCTTTTTAGGATGTTTGTGTGTGTGATGGATCTTTACACTTGTTTTTGACATCACAAAACCCAACATGGCCACCCATGACCACAACATTGTTAGACACAAGTCATTTCACGGCACCCCTTTCGGCCCCTAGTTTTCTCATTCATTTGCTACCTGTTTTCTCTGCATTAGTTTACTCTATATACTAGCCCATGCCTTGAGGTTTCCCGGGAAAACTTCACTTTTTCCCGATGATGTCACCCTCCGAAGTTGCTAGGTTGACTCACGAATCAACTGTCAAATTTTTCAAGTTTCTTCACCTCTTCTTGTTTCTTTGCACCCATTTTACCATGTTTTGGTTATCATCCACATTCATGCTCTATTTGTAACATAGCATCTTTTAATTGGGTTTCTTGCTTGGCATGAGCTTACATTTGTTATTTTTTCGGTGTTGCAGGATGCCTCCTAAACGTACTTCCAGGGGCAAGGAAAAGGTTGGCTCCACTTTGGGTACAACCCGTACACAGGCGCTAGAAGGTGGTGTGCAAAGATTTTTGGACAATGGAGCTCGTATCAAATATGCGGAGAGTGTCTCTCATTGGGCCTTCAACCCCGAGCGCCCGGTAAAGCTTGCTGACTTTCCCGACTTTGAATTGCTGACATTGGTAGAGAACTGTGGTTGGGAGAAAATAGTGGAGAGACCACACCCAGTGTATGAAAGTTTGGTCCAGGAATTCTATGCCAATTTTAACAGTGACATTGACACACCGACCGAGTTCTGAGCACCAACACCAAACATGGGTGCGGGACCGTTGGATTATGTTTACGCTGGAGGTCATCCATAATTTTTACCATCTCTCTTGGGATGATTTGGTCCCTATTCTCGGTGATTTCCATTGGCCTAAGGTTGCAGAGGTGTTGCTTGGGCGTGCGAATGCATGACCCCTTCAAACGACGGAATGGCATCAAAACGAGCTTACCCCATCTATTGCTCTTCTATGGCTCTTCATATGCCACAACATTGAGCCGACCTCTCATCACTCCACATTCACCAACTAAAAAGCCGGTCTTCTCTATCACTTGGTTCGAGGGAATAAGATTGATTTGACCACCTTCATCTATGATCAGATTCATGCAGTAGGGGTTTGGGGTGATCGTCACAGTTCCATCATCTTTCCCAGCTTGATCAGTGGTATTTGCAAAATTTTAGGCATCCCCATTCCACAAGGGAAACTACCTAAAAAATCGAGTCCTTTCATTAAGCATAGTACACTGGAGGCACAAGAACGAGGTCAGATCAACTGCATGGACAGATTGGCGCGGGAACAACGACAGTATCAGGCTGTACACGGGGCATGTGGTGCTCGTATTGGATTACATCATGATCAGCCACAACCACAGCCGAATGTGGATACACAGCTACTGCGACAGATGTTCGCCACCATGACGAGCTCCAGCCGTGATGTCTAGAATCTACAGCAGGTTTTTGGGGCCATGAGCACGGAGGTAACTGCAATGAGGACTGGGCTACAGCGAGTCGAGCATTTCACCTCCACCTCCAGTCGGGAATCTCTCGCCGTGCGACGCGAAATTGACACAATGAATGGGCGACTGAGCATATATGTCGGCAGAGTTGATGGTATTCAGTTGCGTGCAAATGAAACGTGGGATCGCTTGGGCACCATAGAGTCAGACATTTGAAAACAGACCACAGCCATTCAGGGTATTCAGTTGGCTATCTCCCACCAATCTGAATTGATGTAGCAGATTTTGGCTCAGCTACCTCCACCATCTGGGGATGGTACCAGTGGTCCTGGCTTTTCACCACACCCTTTTTGATTAGGGCAGTACTACCCCGCCCTTTTTGCTATTCATTGCTACTTGTTTCTTTTATGCATGCTTCATACTTGTGTTCTCCTCACACATTAAGGACAATGTGGAAGTCCAGTTTGGGGGAGGGTACATATGTCTGATCCAGGATAACTCTGACACTTTACTGCTTTAATTTACTGTTTTCGTATGTCTACAAAAAAAATCCATTCTGAGTTTTACTGTTGTTTAGTTAGTAGTAGTTTAAAATTCTGTGTACGTGCATAGGCTTAACAACTCTGCTGACTATGATGTTAGATATTGGACTATGTACGAGCCATAAATGATGAAAATCACGCATTATTAGCTTGATCGATACATGTTAATCTGAAACTTGATTTGTTTTGCGCACGACACTGATGCTTGCATGTTGGGCTACTGATTTGACTCATTGTTTTAGAGATAGTTGAACATAGAAATTATACCCAAAATCTCTCTCTTGTGCTAAACCATGACCAATCTTTAGAATAGTTTAGGTGTGATTGAACTGTTGCAAGGGAACATTGAGACGAGTAGGGGCTCCGTGTATAATGTTATGTGTGGATTGTCTTAAACCATTGAGATGGAAACAAAGTGAAAGTTTCAAGTTAGGTTGTAGTTTTTGAAATTGGGTGTCTAAAAAATAAGTGGTATTGCACTAATCATTGAGTAAACAACGACATTTGTTCGAGCCTATATAACTCGAGTGATTAAGCCTGTAAGGGTTTAAAACCTGGTGCCCTATGGTCATCTGACTTGAGAGTCATCGGCCTAAAGCTCGATACAGGAGTTATATAGAAAGCAAAAGAAAGATGTTATGTAAAAGAAAAGAGAAAAATGGTATCTATCTATCTATTGATGAATTATATACAGACTCTTGTATATGAAATGCATTGATTAACCCTAGACACTCAGTGACAGAACTATACCCCTAACACGAGGCAACTAACTCAGTTTAATCTACAAGGTTGAAGAAAAAAAAATAGGAGAGCCCTTACTTATTGAAGTGTGAACTTGTAATGGTAAGATCTATCTAAGCTAAGAGAGGGGAAGGAATAGATGTGAATAAACTCAACGTTAGAACACACCTCGAGATAATTGAGTGAAAATAATAAGTTTGGGGTGTGTGTATCTCTCGAGCGATGAGGAGAAAAAAAAAATCTGACTACATTGGGCCGCGTATGAGTCAAACATGATCCTAACATGTTGGTATGAATTCACACACACACACACTTCGAGTTTTCCATATAACATGTGGAGATTGATTTGATTATTCGTGACTGAAATTGTTCATGTGCTCTTACTAAGTTCCAATCCTGAGACACAGCAAAGTTCTTGAACCATGTGCTACTTGGAAGTAAGTTATAAATTTGTTTGAGGACAAACAATGAAGCAAGTTTGAGGGAGTTGATAAATGCATTTTTTATACGTTTATGTTGGTTCATAAACATGAATAATCATCGATAAACATTCGGAATAGAGCTTAATTTGTGTGAATTGTGTTTGTAGGGCAACAATGAAGATTATAGTAGAAATTAGAGGAAAAGTAGAGAAAATGAGCCAAAACGAAGGAAAACAAAGGTTCAGGGACCAAAATGCAAATAACCAAAAGACGACCCGAGGCCAACTTAAGAGTGGACATGAGCTTAATCATACATTGAGGAATGCATGGGATGATTGGAGGAAAAGAATGAACAAAAGAGGTCAAGACAAGAGAAGAATGAAGTTCAAGGACCAAAATGAATATATGTTATAGTTGTTTAAACCTTGCGGCCGCAAGGTATAATCTTCCATGCGGCCGCAAGCAAGGAGACAGGGAAGAATTTTGGGAAAAAAATTACTCCTTACGGCCGCAATGAAGAAATTCGGCGCGAATTTTCTGGTTTCCTTATCCGACTCCAACACATATGGTAATGATTTAAGGGCAACTATAAAAGCTAAAATACGTCCAAAAACTAGGTTTACGCATTCCTAGAGAGAAAAACACCATTGAAGAGTAAGGAGAAGGGCGAGAACAAAGTTTTAACTTCAAGATTCGAGATTCAAGCCTAAATTCTAGTTTTCTTTTGGTGATGTCTTCTGTTGATACTTTTGATTGTTATTTTATTTATTCTATGCTAGGCTAGGTTTTTATGTACTAGGTGAACGATAAACCTCGTATTGTGAACTTTTAATTTCTATTTTGCAATTTGATATTTAAACACGTTTAATGGATGTTGAATTATTTATATACACTTTCTTGTCTTTACAATTATATGCGCAATAGTTGTATGAGTTTGGGTGATTTATTTTATGCATTCGAAAGAAGGGAAATAGATTCTACAAGGTATAAATCATCGTAAGGTCCGATAGTGGATAAAAATATATCTCTATGCTTTATGTGAATCTCTAAGTGTTTACAAAACGTCATGCATTCTTGTATATTGCATTTGTCATATAAATATAGTCAAATGGTATGCTAGAATAGGTTCAATTCTACTCGAAAGAGATTATTGAATAAGTTAGAAACATTGATTCTTCAACCAATTCATCGTGTCGTCAAATTGTGAAATAGGAGCTAAAAGTGAACTTGTTTGGTGATTCGGGATCCTAGTACGCTTTTTCATACATTAATTTCTTCAACTTTTACATTTAACCACCACTCTTGCATTTAGTCGTAATTTTAGTTTAATTTACATTTTAGTCATAGTTTAATCATAAAATCTAGAACAATCATCTTGAATTTAATAGATTCGGTTAAGGTCGAGATAATAATAATCACGTTAAATCAATCCTCATGGGAACGATACTCGAAATTTTAAGATTTCCACTTTATTACTTGTCAACGAACCGTACACTTGCGGTGATTTAAATTCGAAACATATTTTCGTGAACAACACCCTTGTGCTTCCCACTCATGTTAGATCCGTTGTCATATTCTTGCCCTCTAATATCATCAACATCAATATTAAGTTTGGTCAAAACCCGTTGAAGCTCGGTTGCAAGTCCAAGTCCTGTTGTATCATCTACCTTCAAAAATTCAAGCTAATATTCTTCGACTGTAGGTAAGTTTGCCGATCGTCAACACATCATAAAACTAAAGACATTTGTTCATCGTTACTAGCATCTGGAGTACAATCAAGAATGACTGCAAAATATTTTGAATTTTGAACTTTCTTCACAATTACACTTCTCACCTCATTTGCTAACAACTGTATCAACTCATTTTGAATTGTTTTGCCAAGATATGTATACTGAATCTTGCGTGCTTTTGCCCGACGAATGTGCTCCTGCATTATTGGATCAAATTCATCAATCATTTCCACCATTTGTAAAAACAAGCCATTGTTCTCAACATCTAGCATTTCATTATCTCCTCGAAATGGCAAGGTATTTTGGCTAGTCTTTTCACAATAGCGATTATCCTCGTTAATACACGTCTCCAATATTCTTTTTCTGCATCTATCACCAATTGAACACTTTTGTCAATTATAGTTTTCGTTTAAATCCTATTTTCCAATTCAATCCAACTAGTCATGCAACGTAAATGCTCCTCATTCCCTTCATGGCCCTTAATACACCGATGCAAATTATGCCAATCATTGAATCCATCATTACCTAGTTGGCCAACTTTGGTGACATTTTGTGTTGTTTTAAAAAACCTACAACAAAAGCAAAAGATCATGTCATAGATACTGAATACACTAACCATCTTCTATCAATTGTTTGCCCATTTGGTAATAATCGCTTGTATTGTGAGGAATCGAAATGTCTCTTTGCACAATCTTTGGGAAACATGATGTCATCAACCCTTTTTGGATCCATTTCAACTAAATAATCCCTCGTTTTTTTATCAATGCATTTCCAATTCCCAGGATTATCCAAATTTAAAGAAAAACGACCCTCTTCTTCCTTATCATCCACTTCATTCACACCGATAGGTTTCATCATTTCTTCATCCTTATCATCTACTTCATTAACATCTACTTCATCAACACAAGAAGGTTTCATCACTTCTTCATCCTTATCATCTACTTCATTAACACGGGCAGGTAGAATCACTACCTCATCCTCATTCACATTGTTACTTTTAAAGAATTTATCCATAGCGCCTACTTGACTTTAAGTCAACAAAAGTTCATTTCGTTTCTTTTTCCTCTTCATAGCTCCAGACTCATATTTAGGAGGCATAGTGTATGAGTCTGTATCTAATACCCAATGATTAGCCTAAAAAATAATTACAAAATATCTCAATCATCTCACAATTACAGTATTCAATACAGTAAGTACGTGCGCTTGTGCAATTGATCCTACAGACTACAATGAACATTCATATAAGCCGACCAGGACACAATTATATAAGCCGACCAGGCTTCAAACATTTTCAATATATTCAATATCAAGTTAGGGCAAGCCATTGCTTACTTGAGAAGTAGAAAATCGATGAAAATTATGGAATCACAATTCACACCCTTCAGAATTCCAGTATCGCAACTCACAAACCTGAAATCAAAATCATAGGCCTGTGCAATCAGATTCAAATTCACACTTTTCGATAAATAGATTCACAATCATTCATAAGTCAACAATCACTTCATCAAAGCCTAAAGTATCCTAAGTTCACCATCCCATAATATAACAAATTAATACCAAAAGAATAATATTGTACCCAAAACACTTGTTACATGCAAAGTATAATCAACTCTCAAAAGAGTCAAAACTAACTATAAATGAAATACTCTCAAAACTAAAAGTGTGACTAGCCTTTTCACCCAAATCAGTTTCCCTATAACTTGGGTGACCTACACCATTCCCATTAACGAGCTTCATTTCACATTGCAAACATCAAAAAGCCAAATTAAATGGAAAGTACTCTAACGAAATAATGAATCCAAATTTGATATTTCTATTACTCATAAGATAGTAGAATTGAAAGCACATCTTAATTCATATTAATAAGCATGAAGTATACTAATAGACTTATAGACAATTAGACACTACTCACTAGTTACATTCAGTCATTCAGTTACAAGTTCAAGAAAAATAGAGAAATCTCTATTGGTTTAGCATGGAAAAAAACATCATCTGACCAAAATGAAGAGACTTTTGTACTACATATATAAACATAAACTCCAGGGCTTCTGCATATGTCAAAAAAACCATTTCTAAGTCCACAGCTGGGACCAACTAAACCGGGATTACAACAAAAAAATTCTAGAAATAAACTAATTAACCAAAGTACTTAGAAGCATATGGTATATTATTACAAAGCTGAAAGATGCCCAATCTATGATATCTATCTCCATGCTTACAACTTACAAGCAGAGTCGCAGATCGGCGCGGCAAGCAGCCAAGATATGCAGTCTCGGATCGGACAGTCGGATGGCGGACGGACCTGCAGCAGACAAATTAAAGGGAAATGAAGGAACTAGGAAGGGAAAGCAAGATAAGAAGAGTGGAGTGTGGAGAGAGACTGGAATTACGGGCGATGGCTGCTGCCTGCTGGAGTATTGCAATGGATGGCCAAATGCATGCAGGCTCAGTCGCAACGCTCAGATGGGAGAAGAAGAGGGAATCGAATTTTGAGTGTGTGTATTGACTGTGTTGCTATGTTAGGTTAAAAAAATGTTGGGCCAATGGGTCAGTCCATTCTTGAGTATTGGGCTGGGCCTAATAAAAAAAAGTTATGGCCGAAAATGAGGCCCCTTCTGATTTTGGACCCGAGGCCATGGCTTCATTTGCCTCTATGCAGGGCCGACCCTACATTGAACCCGCCACTATGATCAACCAGTTTCAGATCTTCAATGGTGTGTCGCCATGCAGGCCGAGTTAGATGCCCTTGCCCACAACAATACTTGGTCACTTGTACCCCTTCCTACTGGTTACAAACCCATCGGTTGAAAATGGGTTTATCATATTAAATATAACTCTGATGGCACCGTTGAACGCTACAAAGTGCGTCTTGTTGCCAAAGGTTATACACAAGTTGAAGGTGTGGATTATCTTGAAACCTTTTCTCCCACCGCCAAACTCACTACTCTCTGCTGCTTACTTGCCATTGCCGCTTCGCGCAATTGGTTTCTTCATCAGTTGGATGTCCAAAACACCTTCCTTCATAGCGATCTTGACGAGGAGGTTTATATGGTTCCTCCTCCAGGTCTTCACCGACATGGGGAGAACTTGGTATGTCGGCTCAACAAGTCACTATATGGCTTGAAACAAGCTTCTTGCAATTGGTTCTCTAAATTTTCCACTGCCATTCAGAACGCAGGTTTTCGACAATCCAAGATAGATTATTTACTTTTCACCAAAGTAAAAGGTACATCATTTGTTGGTGTATTGATATATGTCGATGAAATACTTGTTACAAGAAATGATGCACAAGAAATCCAACTTCTCAAAGATTCTCTCTTACGTCAATTTCGTATCAAGGATCTTGGTAATCTGAAATATTTTTTGGGCATTGAGGTGTCACGTTCTCGAAAAGGCATCTTTTTATCTCAATGAAAATATGCCTTGGATATATTGCAAGATGTAGGCCTATTGGGGGCACGGCCTGAAACCTTTCCTATGGAGCAGAATTTGAAACTCTCACCTACATAAGGTGATTTACTTAATGATTCTACTAGATACAAAAGACTAGTTGGAAAATTAATCTATCTTACAGTAACCAGGCCAGACTTGGTGTATTCAGTGCAGACTTTGAGCCAATTTATGCATTAGCCAAGAAAACCATACTTAGATGATGTACTCCAAATTTTGAGATTTGTTAAAGGCACACCTGGCTAAGGTTTGCTCTTCCCTTCTTCTAGTAATCTTAAGTTGAAGGCTTTCTGTGACTCCGATTGGGCAGGATGTCCTACCACCAGGCAGTCTGTCACAGGATACTGTATTTTTCTGGGAGACTCTCTAGTTTCATGGAAATCTAAGAAACAAACTAATGTGTCACGATCATCCACAGAGGCAGAATATCGTGCTATGGCTACAACTTGTTTGGAATTAACTTAGTTACGTTATATTCTACAAGATTTGCAAGTTCACAAGATGAGCCTACGCCATTACATTGTGACAATCAGGATGCATTATACATTGTCGCGAACCTTGTGTTTCATGAACGAACAAAGCATATAGAGATTGATTGTCACATAGTTCGTGAAAAATTACTAGCGGCATCATTTCCACTTCACATGTTCCTTCACGTGCTCAATTGGCTGATATTTTCACGAAGGCATTGTGAAGAAACAACTTCCAGTCAATGAGTAGCAAGTTGGGACTTCACAACATTCATTCTCCAACTCGAGGGGCAGTGTTAGAAAAGAAATCAATTAACTCCTGTAATTATGTATTTATTTGTAATGCAGAGCACATTAGCCTAACATTAGTTAATTACCTAGAATAGTTTGGGTATTCTTTATATTCCTCGCATCATCCTGTATCAATGCATTAATTGAATAGAGAAAATATTCTCTATATTTCATTTTACACTGTGAGCATTTAAAAATGCTTTGAGATTGTGAAGCATCTTTATCGTTAACCACATCTCCACAAATCAGACCACGACATTGTGGACAATACCAGCTTCCTTCAGGCAGCACCTGGAGAAAAGAATAAAGTAGGTTGAGTTCCTTGTACATGAGTCTATATCTCTAAACTGATCTTTAATGAAAAAGGACAGCAGAGGAAAAAGGAAGTGTGAAAACCGGAAAATAAGCCTAGCACTTCTATTTTTGGCCCACTATGTAGAATACATGTTCTACTCCAATTAATTCACCAGTAAGAAAATGTATTTATACCATGAGTAGGATGAATCTTGCACATAAATAAATTTAACACATTTTACAACTCTTTGGACAAAATGTTCCGTTTCAAATTTCCAAAAAAAAAAAACGAGAAATTTACATTCTGATCCAAAATAGGAGAATTTTCCATAAACAAATGCTCAACAACCACAAAAATGTCACTATACTTATTAAGAATTCTTTAGTAACATTTAATGCTTGGTGCTCACTTTGTTTGGATTAACACTATTAAGGTGTAACCCCAAAAGTTCTTCAAAAAGTGTTTCTTTAGTGCATTTTTAAGATATAGAAGACCTATTTTCGTGCAATGGGACCATACAGAAGAAAGTTACACATACACTCAAATTCATTTTAATGAAAAACGACAATTATTATGTTAATTGTACAATAGTGAAAGTGTAAGATTTTTTTTGTGAAAATGAGCTACCATCAACCAATAAATTATTAAATGTTGTAAAGACTACTAAAAATATTTCCTCAAGCAATAGAAGGATCCAAGGATGGAGGGTAACCCCCAAAGAGAGGTGCACCCTTCTGGGAAAGACCCTCGATGCTGACGGGATGACCTAGGGAAAGCTACTTTCAGTAAAAGATTGATTACACCTAACTATGAATATGACCATCGTGGACAGTGGTTCTAAAAAGAGTGGTGGGATGTAAATAGTATCCTACACTGCTAAGTTAAGACTTAGTTCGTTGGTTTAAAACCAATTGGGAATCTCACCATTATAAGCCAATTTTAAAGGGTGAGTTTGGTGGTGGTTATAGCTATAGGATGATTGTTATTTATAAGTCCCCTCACTATTCTACAATTTTCACTATGTCATTGAAATTTCTGCCAAGACACCTACAATATCTATGATCAAGGTCAATAGTTTTCGTAAAACCGAATGGGTTGATGGGTTTTGGATGGTCTTTTAAAATATGGCTATTTCTGCATAACCAGTCCGGGTATGGACCCAATTTCCCATTTTACCAGTCGAATCAGTAATGTTGAGGTAGTTCTAACAGCGCTAATTTATTGTTGAGCCACTTGATCTCAAAGTTGATCTTAAATTTTGTTGAATGAGACTTGAACCACTTGATCATAAATTTTGTAAATTGGACGATCACGTTCAAATAAACAAGAGTGAAATGCGTTCGAATAAAATCTTTTATTATCAAATGTTTCGTACAAACCAAGAAATACAAAAGTACAAACGGCATACAAGCTGCAATTGGAAGCAGGCTATTGTGTCGCTTTTATCAATTACTATTTTTCCTAACGAGTGCTAAAGGAAAATCGGCCTTCAGTGCCTTCTTAAATGCATTGCCATAATGTTTCTTACAAATCAAGAGAGACAAAATAGTCAAAATATAATTAGCCGCAATTTGAAGCAGGCTATAGTCATTTCCCTATCAACTACAACGAAAAAAAAACCCGGCCTTCCTCGCTTTCCTAAATGCATTGCTGTAGTGATAGGCAGAGAGGCTGAGAAGTACTCTCAACAAGCAATTGGGGCCAAAAAACGCCATCAGCAGGCCATTGTTTTCACATCAAGATCCCTCACTGAAGATCATAAATGGAAAAGGCGTTGAAAAGACCTTCATTGGCCAAAGACCATTCCCTATACCTCCCACACCAAAGGGCATATCAACAACAGATAGCAAACCCGAAAAAAGAAAGAGTTGTTTCAAAAGAAAATAGCTGGTCTCTTCGATATACAAGATCCATCATTTTGGATATTGTAGAGAATAACAAGAGAGTGATTTGCTGGAGAATAAGGTTGAAGATGGTAAACACATAACAAATACATGGCTTTATAGAGGTCTGAAGGCGAAGAGACAGAATACGAATAGCCAGATGTGCAGTAATCGAAATTGAAGGAACAAATCCTGAAGAGACGCTAGGAAGTCAAGAGTCTTATTCTACGTGAAAGGGCACTAAAAGAAATGTACAAAGACATGATACAAGGTTAGTAGTTAGATTTGGGAAATATTGATAATTATAGCATACGTTGATCAGAAATCCATGCAAAAGGAAGGGATATATTGACAAAATCAGAGACCATTACAAGTTAATAATAGTTACCAGTCATAATTACAAAAATAAAAGGACAAAATCATCCTACAAAAGAATGTCAATAGTAATATATCCTAATTATAACTTTCCCCACATGGAGCGCGTCTGCTCTCTGAGTTTTCCCCATTCTCGCCCTACTTATTGGAGCCGTTGGACAACACAATCACATAATCCTCATCAACTTTTAATTTGGTGTAACGCTTAAGCAAGGGCTTGTGCCGTTCAATCTCTTGAGCAGCACCACGGTTCTTCGTAGCTAGCCTAGCCCTACAGTCATCCATTCTGTCTTGAAGCTCCTTCATCTCTGCAGCCAACTTTGTCATCAAGGAATCTTCAACCATTACCTTAGAAGAGATTTCATTTAAATGGACCTTGGCCTTCTCAAGCTCTTGGAACAGAGATGCCTTTTTCATTGGAAGCACGAAGATATTGAATTTGTTCAGATTTCAATTTGACATTTCTGGCCATCAAAGAGCTGATTTCTGAATGAGTAATCTTCATTGCGAGTCTAAAATTAGCCGAAATAGTGAGCGAAGGAAGCTCAAGCGCTTGAGCCATTTTGGCACCTAACTGCTCAAACTTATCCTTCTGGCCAGAAGCACTTGCTCTGTGGACATCCATGTCTATGAATGTAACATATTCAAGTAAGAATTGCCTAAGAGCCTCCATGTTTTCTTCTTAAGAGGTAGCAGATGAAGCAAAAGGATGGCTAGATGAAGAGGAGCAAGAAGTAACGTCGATTTTCGCCTACTCCCAAGAGGTAAGCATGTCTTGGATATAGCGTAAAATGGAGTCAGTTTCCTACAAAGAAAAGGCAAGCAGTCAGCGCTCCCATTACAGTACACAAATTAAAAGATGAAGAAGCAAAGAATATCATATCGACAGCTTGGGTAACCTGGGCAAGTCATCAGACGCTCCAACCACTTGATGAGACTTTCCTTTATCTGAACTAGCAGTTTCTCTCGCAACGGGCAAATCTACAAGGCTTTTTGCAAAAATCAAGCTATGATGAGTCATAATTCAACAATATAGACAAAGGAAAAGACCCTATACTCTGTACTACCTTCTGGTTCAACGCGTTGGAGGTCGACATCCTGGGGAAGTGGAGGTTTTCCAACTTGACTGGAAGCCAAAGTCCTTTTTACAAACAATTTGGATGAAGAAACCTCAGTGGAAGTTAAGAGAGCAAGGTCTGATGAAGTCAGAGTCTTCAAAGGTGAAGTTGAACTTTTCAAAAAAATTTAAACAAAATGTTAACACATGAAGGATTTCCCACAAATAGACAAGCATTACATGAGGAAACAGAGTTAAATACCTTTTTCTTGGCGACAAGAAAAATGTCATCATCATCTAGCAAATTAAGTGAAACGGAAGCTAGCTATTTACGGCTGGAAGTATCCTTAGCTATTTCAGTTTGGACAGAAGAGGAGCCAGATGAAGTAGGATTTGTTGCATTACGTTTGATGCGAGCAGAAGGAGATCTCGAAGGAGAAATAAGGATCTTAGCAGATATAGGAGCAACAAGAATGGGAGCAAGAGTTGGAGAAATAGAAGAAGCCCCTAGACTCTCTAGCGAGTGGAAAGCATGGTTAACATCAATCGCAAACAGTCTATGTTTCTCTAATGGCCAGAGGCGATCAAAAACAGGATGAGTAATAAATGTGGAGTTGAAAGGAGCCATGGAGTCTTGGGTTAAAGTGGCATTGCAGGAATCAATGGCATGTGCTTCTATTTTGATAATGGTATGGAAATGGTCTGTCAAACTTTTAGAAAAGCATGGAGGAACGGCCAAGTTTGGCCAAAACCCAACTGACGAGCAAAAAACTGGGGAGCATATATCTCAACCCCAGCCTTAGCATTGGTTCCAGTCAAGATATCACAGAACAATTCTCTTCCGATTAAGAATTGAACCCAAATGGACAAAAAAACATTTGCATCACTCATAGTAGAAGGAGTTTATACATAAATTGGGATTTGCTGAGTAGAGAAAGGAAAAAATGAAGGGATTGAACCTAAGGTATAAAAGAATGTGAAAACCTCCCTATAAGGCATCTTTATAGGGCTCAGTTGATTGATGAATAGCCTATAGCAAATAACTGGCCTATGAGGAGTGGGAAAAGCACCAAGTTGTGGAAAATAGGCTATCAACCACAATTGAGCAAGCCAAGAGGCCCACTGCCAGTAGGAGATGTACCACTCCACAGTTGGGATTGAAGAGAAGTCATACCTCTATAAAAGGCAGCTAAGATTAACGAGCAGAGATTCAGGGGCTTACCACGTACTAACTCATGAACTATGGGCAAGTAAGACATGGACGGTTTCATGCTGGGAACACAGAAGACATATTTACAAAGCCAGATTTGGAGGAATGCCACACGCTTCGCGTGAGTAGGTTCAGCACTAGTATTATTATAGAGTGCTTACATGGCCGAATGAGAATCAGTAAGCTTCTTGTCAAATTTTGGGGCAGCTCTAGTGACCAAGATAGTAGGGGAGATAGTTTTGCCCAGGGGCGGAAGATTGACCGAAGCACCAACATCCCTTAAAGTAACATACATGGGGCCAAGAAGGAAGATAAATGTATTATACTCAGAAGACCAAAAACTCAAAGCTATGGGGAAAAGTACAGGATCATAAATTAGGGGATGAAGAGCAATTTCTGAATAAATCAGAAATTTTAGTGCTATCAAAAATTGCTTTGGTAAGGCCATGTTTTACCATACGTGCATGTCAAAAGCGAAAAGTAACATCTGATTTGGGCCAAGTACAAATACCTCGCTCTCGGATTGACATTAATGGAAAATGGTTCAAAAATGGAGGATCGTGAGTGCAGGAAAACAACTGACCTAACATAGCTTGGCCCACAGAATCAACATCATTGAATGATGGACCCAAATAAAACTCGTTGCGGTCAGAGTTAGCTGATGAAAGGTAAATCGGAGCTATGTACGGTCTGGTGAGAATTTCTTGATAGTCCTTGATTTATTAAGGATTTCAATCGTTCTGAGGGCATAGAAATGCAAATGCTTGAATAAAAAGCCAAGAAGATGAACAGTATCCTTTAGAAAGACGTAAGGATGCGAACGTAGGTGTAATGGCGTGAAGGAATGGTGTGTTCTTGGGTATATAGGAGTAACATATTATTTCACCTGTTCGGAATGTAGAAGGTCACCGCCAAGCAAAGATAATGATGTGGATACCCCTCCCTTTTCTAGGATTCTGAATGTTGTAAGGGATACAAAGAATGAATATGGCAGAAATTAATAATCAATATTAATTTTGCCATATTAGGGGGTAATTGTTGTCGCATAAAAAATGTGGCCCCATTAAATGGTCCAAGAAGTGAGGCCCCAAATAGGAGATCTGAGGGGTAGGCCTAAGGAAAATCATGTAAAATGCCCAAGGTAGAGTTGTGCAATGGAGGCCCATCATCACCCAAATCTACAAGACGCTCAAGCTCTGTGCGAGTATAGATTGATACTAAGGGCGACAGCGTTATTACGGAACGCCCAGAATTCGGACACATTGCTATTTCAAGTAATAGTTACCAAAACAGTTAAAGGGCAAACTCATCATGCCCCACAATCCAGGAAGCCCCAGTTATCAGCAGTTCAATGATAGAGGTAATGACGGCAGTTAGAAACGGAAGTTTCATGACAAGTCAGCCATGATGAAAAACGTGAGTAGTTGCAGAACGGCCAGCAGTTTCAGGCAGTTCTACAACAACTGTCCAAGGAGTATAAAAATGGAAGAGATGGAATAGGAGGACCCCGAACCAAATACTCTCGAACAGAGACTATGTAATTTTCATTATCTTTACTTTTGTCGCATTTAACTTTCAGGTGTTCTGTGTGCTTGAGCTCCGTGGAGGCATTTCATTTTTCTCACTTATTGTAGATCTTCGTCAATAAAACACCCATTTTTGGGACTTTGTCTCAAGATGTATGTTCCTTACACAATCGTTTGAACTCCATTTTTAATTGTTAGCGAGACTCGACTTTCCGCGCGAAACACAATCACCCCGTGTTCATTCCGTAGCTATTAGAACGTAATAGATTAAATTCTGACTCGCTAAAAAAAAATACATTCACACTTGAAATGCCATCAACAGAATCTACAACGGTTACTCAATCTAGAATCTCTTTCCATGATTGGAAACATCTAAATTTTCTACTCCTTTCTACTTAGTGCGTGTTTTTGGCGAAGTTTATAATTGCTCATAAATTGGTGAAACTCTATTCTTATAATCTTATAAGTTTTTTTGACAAACTTGCAATTAATTATGCTACAAACTTTTTACCCTGACTCCCACAATTCATAGAAAACATACACGGACACGTTCAAGTCTAGATTTTAAAAATGTAATAATTTTGTCATTCATTAATCGCAAGATAACATTCAGAGGACACTTGAATGTACTTTATATCACCTATATACTTGTATTTTATAGTCACTAGGTAAAGATAAACTTGACATTTAATTCTTAAGCATGTAAATCTAAAATGTATAAATATAAAAGCGCCTGAATCAACAAATTTGAAAGTCACAGGCAAAGATAGAAAAGTTTAGTATTCAATGTGAGAAACTAAATCTACATTCCTCTAAATATACAAAATTCAGAAAAAAAAAATATCAGAAACCCAACCACAAAATCTCCCATTTCCAAATAAAACCCACAAATGAATCACGAACAAAATAAAATCTTTATGTTGTAATTCCTAGTTCTCACTACCACATTCAAATGACACACAATACAAATCAAAACACAAAAATGAAAAGACAAAAATTGATAACAAAAAAAAAACACCTCGTGTCTTCATTAAAACTGCAATAAAATTAGGGTTCCTCCAATTCTGAAATTAGGAGCGTCTGGGATTGTAATGCTTAGAGCTAGAGATAATCTTTGGACAGCTTGACAGCATGTTCAAATCACACTTTTTCACATACCTAAAAACTCACGAGTAATGGGCTCTATGTTGACCAAATAGGGCTTGAAACAAGGAACACATGGCAAGCATGAAGTGAAATAAATAACATGTGGCAAGAATGGAGATTAAGGTTTCTTGGATTATTGGGATCTCTTCTAAATTTGATAGGCTCCACAGTCAAAATTATAAATCCTCCATTTAAATAAATGAAATGTGTCCTAAGACTGATAGTAGAAATTATAGTTACTATTTTCCTTCATTTAATATTGAAATTAATTTATTCCCAAAAACAGAGTCAAAATATCCAAGCAATACAGAAACCAATTATGGATATACCATTAACACAGTATAAACAATTCTTTATACAAATAAAATAAGTGAATACAAAAAGCCCAAATATTTCCATAAATCGATAACAGTGTTATACTGGCAATGAAAAGTGTACAAGTTAAGACTTTGATGGTCTCTATGATAAGAGGGAAACATAGTCTTCCGCATAGCTGGTCATCCACTACTGATCCGAACCACCCGGTTTGTCTGCCTACAAAGCCCATTATGCTTGTTCGTTTTTTGCTCCCTACCAGAAAACACTTGTCCGCTGTCACCAACACCACCACTATAACTAGCAGACCTATCCAAAGTCACAGACACCCATAGGGGCTTATTGCTTTCACATTTATACCCCCAAATTCTGCCATGAAATCACGGTAAAGCCCAAGATAATACTGAAAGTCCATTGAGGAGATAGTAGATCAAGAACTTCGATCTGCAATTGTAGGAAGATGGATGCGCATCAAATAATTTTGGGGTCTATTAGAATCCCACATTGCTTGGGAAAATATAAATGATCCACTTAATAAGGTGAGGGCAATCCTCCCCTAATAAGTCGGTTTTATTAGGTGGAGTTAGGCTCAATATTTCTAACATGATATCAGAGCTAGGCCCAATTATACAATGTTGGGTGCCACCCAATATCTATTTGTTCACAGTTGTTTGGCATGGTCCACGCTGTACGTGAGGGGGCGTATTAGAATCCCACATTGCTTGGAAAAATATAAATGATCCACTTAATAAGGTGAGGGCAATCCTCCCCTAATAAGGCGGTTTTATTAGGTGGAGTTGGGCCCACCCTAATATTTCTAACAGGGTCATTTTCCATTTTGCTGATAATGGATTTTTTGGGTAATATAAAGAAGGAAAAACGGGTTGGATCATAAACCTGCCAGCTTGAAATTTTTTGGGGATGTTTTTAGAATTGAAACTTCTGATTGTGTTAGGCAAAGTTGACATGACATTGAGTAGAATAATTCGACGTAGATATATAAAATCAATACAGTTATAGATTCTTAACAATCGAAGATTCAGAGATGAAAGAGTGAGCAAGGAAGCAAAACAATGGATAGAACAAACTTATGCTTCAATTTCTTATTGAAGCCATAAAATAGCTTAATATTAGTAATTCATAATAAACCTAGCAATATTTAAAATCAGAAATAATTGATATCATATTTATATTAATGAAACAATTAATATTTACTTAAAACAAATATACATTTTCTGGGTGGTACTTGGAAATTTTAATAGTCTCTAACTTATCATATTATTAATAATCCTATTGAACCAGCATCTTTGGCTAAACTTATAAGCACCTCTTCTCATGCAACAAAAAACCAAAGAAAAGACAAATAATATCACCCGAGAGGTATATAAGCCATCTTTACCCAATTGCTAACTTACTTGTAACTGCATTCGGGGAGCTAAAGCTCTCAAATAATGTTAAAAACAGAATAATGTATTCATCATCGAGGTTTATGCGATAAAAATTCCTCCAAATCACGAAGTCCAGTTACTAACTCAGTTTTGGAGACGAGAGTAGACAAACAATTCTCACAAACTTGTCCAGGTTGCATGGTTGAAATTTCTCGGACCATTCAATATTCCTGAAGTTCAAGCATCATTCGATCTTGATACATAAAATTATTTGTTAATGTTACTAAGAAGAGGAAATCCTACTTCTTAAACAATGAAAATTGATAAAGAGGATGCTTGCATCAGCTAACTTTTCAAACATGTTTATGTATGTTAATTTTTCTTACTTGTAAGCTTAGCCAAACATGCTCAAACAAGGATGAACAAAATCTCAAATACAAAGAATCCTCACCATTTTATATATATGCTGTCATCTGACACTTTCTTCAACAATATGGATCATGGAAACTCCATGAGGTTAATTTTGCTCAAAAACCTTCGTCCATGTATCCATTACACTGGGAATGGCAGATGTTACGGGCCTAAGTTAGGCCAGCCACCTCACCTGCTGCGTGTCAACAGGGATGGCCCGCACGCGCCACGTGGCAGCTAAGGCGACTACACATGGCAAGAGCTGATTGCATAAGCCGAAGTGATTACATTGGGGACGAACTAGACAGATACCAACAAAGGAATCGAACTCATCTGCAATGCACCGCGGATGCAAAGACCCGTACTCCGCTTCTACGACTCTATTCCTACCTCGCCTCATCCCAACAAAGATCTTCCCAAAGTTAAATCACTGACTGATGGGATGTGTGGCAGGACCCTAATGGTCAAATCAGTCAGAGACATTCAATGTCAGCCAACCTATGGAAAGACAGATTGACACTTAGGATAGGACGAGCCCTGAAGATCTAATAACACGTGTCTCCTCATCCAACGACCCTCCGCTTTCCATCCTTGGTATAAATACACCCTACTTATGCCTGGAGAAGGTATGTGGAATCCCATTCTCTCCAACAAAACTAGCAAACTCAAGTAACATTTCTCTCTCCCATACATTAGCACTTTTACCATTATACGTTTTTTTCAACTATTTTCCCGGCGAGTGTTCCACCGCCAGTGAACTATTTTCTAGTTGAAACAAAAACTGACTTGACTGTCGGAGTGCTAATAGTCACGCCCAACCCCTCTAGGAAAGGCCACGGGTGACTGATGTCGTGCTACGTGTACAGAGAAGAGCTTACTTGAAGATTTTTCTGTTGGCTACGTCGGAGCCATTTTTCGAGGTCAACAAATTGGCACCATCGGTAGGAATCCTACTTAAACCATGAGTCTTCCTACTAAAAATCTTGTTCAAATATCCGGTTCATATTCCCCCTTGAAAAAGGGTTCGGTTCTTGGAAAAGGACCAGCTGTACACCGAGCTCAGCTCAAAAGGAAAAATTTACCACTTCGGACTATGAGTTCTAGTAACGAAGATGTAAACCCAAGGAGGACAAGAGAGATCTCTAAAGAAGAGATTTCTCGAAATGTAACGCATCAGTGACCCCATCACCGGTACCATAGAGACAACAGAACTGCCCAACTCACCGCCGAATTGGCTACCTCGGGACAAGCGCTAGCAACCGCCACGCTGAATGTAGTACCTACCTTGGCCTATGAAAACGCTGGCCCCAATGCCAATAATCCAACAAGGAACACTGGACGACCCTCAACCTCTAGAAATAGAGGACGAGGCGAGCGCTTAGAAATAAGCCCTAGGAGGATCTGCGGCCTTACTGCACTTTTCATCGCTACTATGACCATGACACAAGCTATTGTTGAGATACGAACCGACCCTCAAGTAATCCATGTAATGCAAGGGATAATCGTTACCAGAATAACACTCTGAGGCGCGCCTCTCCACGAAGGGGAGAAACAAGGCAACACTCGCCATGCAATGATAGAAATGATGGTTGGGAATGCCCCGAAGCGGGCAACGTCCCAGAAGGGATTTAGCTACTCCCAACGAACAACAGCCTATTCGAGAAATTAACACTATAATTGGAGGACTGCACGTAAGAGGTGAATCAAAAAATGTTCAAAGGAACTATACCAGAGAGCCGAGGAGTCCGCCCATGGCAAGTTATTTAGTAAGCCAATCTTCAAATGGCAGAACTGTGGAGCCTATTACGTTCAGCCAGGAAGATGCGGCAAGTGTGCACTTTCCACTCTGCGACGCCTTGGTGGTCAGAGTCATGGTAGCCCACAATGGGCTGAAACGAATGCTGGTGGATAATGGCAATTCGGTGAACATCATGTTGGGCTCTACTTTTGATAAGATGGTGGTAGATTATACGCTAACACCAATGGCTTCGCGCAACATCATGCGTAGAGGTAAAATTACTTTGGCTATTGAAATGGGGTCTCTGCCCCAGTTAGCACACCACTTCATGGAATTTTTAGTTGTTGATCAATGATCTGCTTATCATGGAGTTCTGGAAAGGCCGCCCTGAAAGAATTATGGGCAGTCACTTCCATCCATCACCTCTGCATGAAATTCCCAACGGAAAGAAGAATTGCCACTCTCCGAGGTGATCAGATGGGATCTAGGAATGCTATCTCAATTCTCTAAGGAAAGCAGAACCACGAGTTAACATGGTATTGGACGTTGAAATGTCGAGGCCCCTGAAGAAGGGCCATCTCTGACGGTAAATACTGTCATGGCAGAGGTCAAGCTTGAAATTTCCTTAGAAGAACTGGATCCCAAGATCATTGAATCTGAATCCAAAATCGCCCCGATGGAGGAACTGGAAACATTCCCAGTAGACCCACGGGATGCGTCGAAGGTTCTGCAGGTTGGCAGAGAATTAAGAGAAGAGTCTAATGAAGAATTGAAAGGCTTCCTACGAAAGATGCAGATGTCTTCGCGTGGAGGCACGAAGACATGATTGGCATAGACCCTAGAGTCAGCTACCACCACTTGAAAATTAATTTGAACTGCACCCCCACATAGGTAAAAGAGAATAGCTTTGAATGCCGAAAGGTATGAGGCCTTGAAAGAAAAGGTAGAAAAGCTCATCAACAATGGCTTCATCCGTGAAGCCAACGATCCCAAGTGGATTTCAAATCCTGTTCTTGTAAAGAAGCACAATGGAAAATTGAGGGTCTATATTGATCTCCAACCTAAATTAGGCCTGTCCAAAGGATAGATTTCCACTTCCACGAATCGACCAGTTGGTGGATTCAACCGCTGGGCACGAACTGCTAAGCTTCATGGACATCTATTCCGGCTATAATCAGATCCCCATGTTCTCAGGTGATGAGGAGAGCACCTTCTTCATCACTGGTAGAGGGCTTTACTGCTACAAGATGATGCCCTTTGGCCTTAAAAACATTGGGGCCACCTATCAAAGGGTCAACAAAATGTTCACTGATCAGCTCAACAAATTTGTGGAAGTTTATGTTGATGACATGTTGGTTAAAAGTCTCCGAGCTGGAGAACACATCAAGCACCTAGATGGAACCTTCCAGATACTGAGAAGGCATCTTATGAGGCTGAAGCCTCTTAATTGTGCCCTCGGTGTAGCCTCGGGTAAATTCTTGGGTTACATTGTAAATCAGAGGAGAATTGAGACCGACCTAGAGAAAATCAAGGCTATGATCGAAATGAGATCGCCACAGAAGCCCAAAGAGGTGCAACGGCTCATTGGCAAGGTAGCCGCACTTAATCGCTTCATCTCAAAGGCCACTGAAAAGTGCATGCCCTTCTTCAAAATCTTCAAAGGAGGGAAAACATTTCAATGGACCTCGGAATGTGAAGAGGCGTTTCAAGATTTGAAAAATTACTTGGGACATGCATCCCTCCTCAGCAAATAAAGGGAATGAGAACCCTTATTACTATATTTGGCAGTGGCTGAAGATTCTATCAGTTCAATTCTCGTACGAGAAGAAGAAACACACCAGTTGCCAATATATTATGTAAGTTGAGCCCTATCACCTGCCAAAGAGCGTTATCCAGATATGGAGAAATTGGTTCTGGCATTAGTCACTGCCTCTTAAAAGTTGAGGCCCTATCTCCAGGCCCACAACATTCACATTTTAACTAATTTTCTGCTAAGACAAGTCCTACAAAAGCCAGACGCTTCAAGAAGGCTGCTGAAGTCGGTCGTTGAGCTCAATAAATTTGATATAATGTACATGCAGTGAATTTGATATAATGTACACGCTCCGGACTGCAATTAAGGGTCAAGTCATGGGTGATATTGTGGCTGAATTCACTAAGGCCCCGGACATCGAAGTGAATATGGAGCTAGCAGAGCCCACCACCTGGAATCTCTATGTTGATGGTTCCTCAGGAGAAACAGGCTCCGGAGCTAGCGTTGTGCTGGAAAGCCCAGAGGGCATAAGCTGAATTGCACCGCTAGGCTTAAGTTCAAGGCTTCCAATAATGTGTTGAATATAAAGCCCTTCTAGTGGGACTTCGGTTAGTAAAAGAACTACAAGTGAAGAGAGTAATCATCAGTAGTGATTCGCAGCTGGTGGTGAATCAAGTAAATGGGAACTTTGTGGCCAGAGACAAACACATAGCAGCCTACCTAAAGCTGGTAATGGACTCTCTGCCCAGTTTTGAAAAGTTTGAACTGATTCAAGTGCCACACCAAGAGAATTTCCATGCGGATGCACCATCAAAATTAGCCAGCAGCAGAGATTCAGAACTGCTCAAGGTGGTACCAATTGAGCATATAGCTGAACCCTCTATCAAGAAGGGAGAAGAGCTGATGTGGATTGAAAATACACCACATTGGATGCTACCTATCTTGGCCTACCTGAAAGAGCAAACTTTGCTAGAAGATGAAACCGAAGTAAGAAGGCTTCGAAGAAGAGTTACTCACTTCATCCTGCAGGATGATATTCTATATAAGCGGGGTTTCTCCTCTCCCATCCTCAGATGCATATGGGGAGAAGATGTGAATTACATCCTAAGAAAAGTTCATGAAGGCGTTTGTGCAAATCACTCCGGAGGACCAACCCTGGCACACAAAATACTCCGACAGCGATATTATTAGCCAACCCTGGAAAGGGACTATTAAGTTTGTGAGAAAATGTGATAAGTGCCAACACTTCTCTAATGTGAAAAGGCTACCCTCTCAAGAGCTCACCATTGTAACCAACCCCTGGCCATTCGCCAAATGGGGCATGGATTTTATTGGCCCTCTACCCAAGGAAAGAGCAAACGGTCGCTTCGCCATAGTTGCAAGTGATTACTTCACGAAGTGGGTAAAAGCAGAGCCTCTGTCCAAAATTACTGAAGCAAACACTTCCAAGTTCCTATGGAAGAATATCATATGTCGATTCGGCATACCTCACTCCCTGGTTTCAGATAATGAGCTAGGAATTAGAGAGCATTTCTCTTCTCCCTATCATCCCCAGGCAAATGGCCAAGTCGAGATAGTCAACAAGACCATAAAACTCACCCTTAAAAGGAAGTTGGATGCCTCCAAAGGAGCCTGGGTGGACGAGCTCTCCCAGGTCCTCTTGGCCATCAGAACTACTTGTAAAACAGCCACTAGGGAAACTCCATTTTCCATGACTTATGGAGCCGAGGTTATGAGCCCTATAGAGGTTGGTATTCATTCTCCTCGCCGCATACACTTTAACGAGATAAAAAATGATGAACTAAGGAAATTGGAGCTGGATTTTCTTGAAGAAAATAGGGATGATTCTTATGTCAAACTCGCTTCCTACCAATGTAATATGATGTGTTATTACAATACCAAAGTAAAGAAGATGATGTTCTACATCGACGATCTGCTGCTTCGCAAGGTTTTTTCCTCAACTAAAGACCCCGGCACAGGGACTTTAGGGCCCACTTGGGAGGGACCGTACAAGATAGTTCGGGAGATTCGACCCAACACCTATACCATGGAAGACCTGGAGGGAAGGGCGATACCTCACCCTTGGAATATTGAACATCTAAGAAAATACTGCTAGTGGGGAGCGTGTAACCTTGTAAATATTGCAATCAAATGAATGAAATGTTTTCTGCCTTAATTCGTTCTTGCATCAACAAGCTTAAAGCAACCTTGCCGAGGTGCAAGCTCCCCCAAGGAGCCACCTCTAAGGAAATCTGTATAATCCAAAAGGGTGCGACTGCCACCTTTGATGAAGCAGAAGTGCGCAAACTTGAGCTTGCCAATGTGCAAGCTCCCCCCAAAGAGCCACCTCCAAGGAAATCTGTGTAATCCAAGGTGCACGGGTGCCACCTTTGATGAAGCAAAAGCACACAAACTTAAAGCAGCCTTGCCGAGGTGCAAGCTCCCCCCAAGGAACCACCTTCAAGAAAATCTGTGTAATCCAAAGCGGTGCGGATGCCACCTTTGATGAAGTAGAAGCGCACAAACTTAAAGCAACCTTGCTGAGGTGCAAGCTCTCTCCCAAAAAGCCACCTCCAAGGAAATTTGTGTAATCCAAAGAGGTACGGGTGCCATCTTTGAAGAAGCAGAAGCATACAAACTTAAAGTAACATTTGCTGAGGTGCAAGCTCCTCCCAAGGAGTCATCCTTAAGGAAATGCCGATGCCATATTACTTGTCCCATTTTATTAAAATGATTGAGATGTTTAATATCCATGGTGTTAATGAGTTTAATAATTCATTTCCTCTGCACGTATTTCTTCATAAGAATACCGAAAATGGTAAACAACAATTAGAATATTCCTAGATAACTGGAAGCCTAATATACTTAATAAATTGTACAAGGGCAAATATAGCCTATTTGGTAAATAAGCTAAGTCTATATACATTCCAGTAACAAACATTGAAGTACATTACTTGGAGTTTTGAGACACTTAAAACATACTTGACAATATTCATTGAATTTTGGAAAATATTCTCTATTAGTTGAAGTATAAATTGATGCCAATTCAATATCAAATACGAATGAATACTAGTCTTCTAGTGGCTAAGTTTTCACTGTTGAAGTTGGTGCAATTTCTTGGAGATCTTGTAAAAGAAAATGTATAGCTTCATTTACAATGGAATACAAGTTTATTTTTTTAGACAAATCAGGAAAGAGGCTAAATTGTTAAAACATTCCATAGAAGATACCTATAAAATTTTGTGTACACCAGTAAATCAAGACATGTACATCATAAACATAATATCATTCGATAGTTCAGTTGATTTTGTTAAGTGAATGGATAATTTAGTGGATCCATTTTGTTAGGTATTTAATGTAATTGGCTATTTTGTAAACAAAAAGGACTAGAGCTAATATGTTGTAAAAATTAAAAGAGTAGTCTGCAATTAGTATAAGTTGTGACATTTTAGGTCTAGGGTTCGAGAGTGGAAAAGAAGCAAAAAACGGCGCGAATTTTCGCTAGACTATCACCAATGTTTGGCCCGAGCGTTAAAAACAGAAACTTTATCGCTCAACTATTGCCTCACCTTCGCTCGAGCGACAACCTGTCGCTTGACTATCACTAGCCCTTTATTCGAGCGACAGTGTCATCCATGAAATTTTTAATTCATTTTTTAAAAGCTTTTTGTCCAACCCACTCATTTCCTAACTTACATATAAATACTTGAACGCCACAGAACGTGATTTCCAAGGTTGATTATTGAGAAAATACATTGCTTTCATATTCTTTTCATCTTCTGAAACATTCAACCTTCATTGTTCAAAAACATCAGTTTCACAATCCAAATACCAAACTGCTGTTTCCTCCATATCTGTAAGAGTTTTTGAAGATCAAGAAAAGGTGACTGGAGTTTTAGTCATTGAAGAACGTGATTTCTTCATACATCCACAGGAGATAGACGATTACATAAAGCTAGGAGTTGTTGCAAAAGAGCGCAATCCATGAGAGCTTTGGAAATTGCAACTTGGAATTGGTACATGAGCACAGAATCCAGGAGAGATGTTGGAATTGTAGTCAGGATGTTAAATAGTACGTGTCGTAGTCTAGTCTAGTAGACTGTAAGTTTAAGAATCGTTTATAGTGGATTTTTGACTGGCAAAGTGCCTAGAGTTTTCACCAAGTTGGGTTTCTCCGTGATCAATTCTTATGTTTATTTATTGCTTACATAACTGCGGTATATCAACATAGAAATAACGAAATTGCATGATTAACCATCTAGAAAATAATTAATTAGTGACTTGTTGCTATTGAATTGCTAAAAAAATATGCTTATTGGAAAGTTTTAGATAAACGTATTTGGATTAGCATTTAAACTGGGTGGACTTCACTTCAACTATTGTTATTGGTCTAGTCATACGTATTAATATTTCACTTTGGACTAAAATGAACTTAGATAAGTGTAACTGGAACACTAAAGGCCTTCATGCCCTATTCATGGATGTGTATGCTGAAGAGTTTAGGAGAGTTTCGATGTGTATGACTACTAAAGAATTTTGGGGCATTTTAGAAACCACACATAAGGGAACTAAAACTGTAAAAAATTATAAACTGTAAATGTTGACCTTTAGGTTTGAAGAAATTAGAATGAGGGATGATGAATCGTTTGATGATTTCTATGCTAAGTTGAATGATATAGTCAATTCAAGTTTCAACCCAGGTGAAAGGATCCCTGAGTCCAAGATCATTAGAAAAGTCCTTAGATCTCTACCTGAAAGGTTTAGGCCTAAAGTCATCGCGGTTGAAGAAAGTATGGACTTAGATGCAGTAAAAATTGAAGAACTCGTAGGATCTCACCAAACCTATGAACTCACCGTTTCTCAACCTAATAAGGTTAAATCCATAGCCATGAATATAGTTAGAGAGGAAGAGAGTGAGTCTATCGATGCTAAGATGCTTAGGGACGACGAAATAGCTTATTTCATTAAAAATTTCAGAAAGTGATGAGGAACAGGAGAAAGCCTCAAGAACGAAGAAATGAAGTCCCTAATAAAGTCTCGGAAGATAGAGGTGAGAAAAATAACTCTAAGACCCCCATTAAGAAAAATAAATATGTTCGATGTCATGAGTATCAGGGTTACGGTTACTATATGAATGAATATCATAATCTAAAAAAGAGTTCGAATAAAGAAAGACGTAAGATATTAGTAATAACCTTGAGTGATGAGGAATCAGATTCGAGTGCTCATAGTGATACATCTGGTGGTGAGGATGAACCAAATGTCAAGGCATTTACTTATATTGTTACAGTAAAATTCGATAAAGAGATTGATAAGATGAAAGTGATGAATGGAGTGAAAAACTCGAGGAAGAGTCTGAGGATGAATTTGATATTCGTGAATCTTATCGTGAACTATTTGAGGAAAGTCTTAAGATTAAGAAGGTTAATAAAGCCGTGTTAAAAAAGGTTAATGATCTTGAAAAAGAGAAAGAAAAACTTTTAGGTGATCTTCAAGACTCTACCAAAAGTCTAAGTAAGTTGAAACTTGTTAATGAAAACTTGGAAGCAAAAGTTAAATCCTTAACAAATTATCTTGAAAAATCTAACACTCAACTCCAATCATTCATGAGTGATGCAAATAAGCTTGATAATCTATTAGGGATAACAAGCCTGCTAGAAATAGGCATGATCTGGGCTATGTTTATAATGGTAATACTACTACTAGTACATCCAAGACCACGTTCGTCCCAGCCACTAACAAAGCTTAGAATACTGCTTATCCTGAACCAAAGATCAGGTATGCCTTAGGATCGAGACTACTAGACAACGTAAGGTAATCGTCCTACATATCGGCAACAACCTCCAAGTAGGTTTGAACCTATGTTTATTCCCACTTGTCACCATTGTGGTGCATTGGGACATACAAGACCTAGGCGTCGTAAACTCGTGACTAAAAGTAAAAGTCAGGATTTCTCTAGCAAGGTTAACCTTCTCACAAAACAAGTTAGCCACTTAACTAAGATGATGACTCGGTTAAATAAAATCACTTCTACTTCTAAGAAGGTTTGGGTAAAAAAGAATGATCCCTCTAGGTCCGAAGATCAGCTGAATTGCTATGTTGCTCACGTTACATTAAAAGCCCAAAATAGCTCTATGTGGTATCTTGATAGTGCGTGTTCAAGACATATGTGTTGTGACAAATATTTGTTCTCTTCTCTCGATGATTGGAACGGAGGTGTGGTTACCTTTAGGGATAGAGCTACTGCACCTATTTTAGGAAAAGGTGTCGTTAATATATTTGGACTACCTGTTATCTCAGATGTGTTGTATATGAAAGGGTTAAAGTCCAACTTGTTAAGCATTAGTTAAATTTACGATTCTAATTTTGAGGTTAGTTTTGTCTTGAAAAGATGTACCGTGTATGATTCTGCTGGTAACATTGTCCTCGAAGGTGTAAGAACTTTAGATAATTGTTATGGAGTTCTTCCTAATCCCAACTACGTGTGCAGTAGTGCCAAGATTAACGTAATTGAACTGTGGCACCAACGTGTTTGTCATATGAGCCATAAAAGTTTGTCTAAACTCGCTAAGAATGAACTTCTTAATGGCTTACCTAAACTTGAAAATATCGAGACCACTGTATGTGGCCTATGTCAACAGGAAAAATAGCTTAAAGTACCTAATAAACAAGCTTCTAAGATCTTGACAAGCAAGCCACTTGAATTACTCCATATGTACTTAATGGGACCATCTTGGACTGAAAGTCTTGGTGGTAAATGTTATATCTTGATTGTGGTTGAAGATTTTTCTCGATATACATGGATTGAGCTATTAGGAGATAAAACTGAGGTGTTCGGTCTTATCATCTCATTGTGCAAGAGGCTTGGGAATGAGAAAGATTTTACTATATCAAGAATTCGTAGTGATCATGGAAAAGAGTTTGAAAACTCTTATTTTGAGAACTTCTGGTTAGATGAGGGAATCCAACATGAGTTCTCCTCGTCGATCACTCTGCAACAAAATGGGATAGTTGAGAGGAAAAATCATGTACTTCGAGAAATGGCTAGAGCCACGCTTCACGGTAAGGGACTAGCTATGCATTTCTAGGATAAAGCTATAAACACTACATGTCACATAGTAAATATGGTTTATCTTAGACCTAAAACTGATATGACACCTTATGAGATCTGGAAAGATAAATGGCCTACTGTCAAGTACTTTCGTGTGTTTGACAGCAAGTGTTATATTCTAAGAGATATAGAGAATATGGGAAAGTTTGACTTCAAAAGTGATTAGAGAATCTTCCTAGGATACTTCAGAAATAGCCGAGCCTATTGGGTATATAATAATCGTGCACGAGTTGTGATGGAATCCATAAATGTAGTGGTTGATGATGCCTACAATGAGGTGGGAAATTGGAGGAAATTAGGTTGATCTAGAACCATAAGTGTTGGTCCCAACATAGTTTATGAACCTAGAGAAACTTTAGATCCTGATTCTTCACACATGACTAATGGATTAGATATACTAAATAAGGAGTCTGCACCTGATGATAAATCTAAACATCCTAAAGAACCTTCGTTCAGGGTTAAGATGAATCGTCCTAAAGTTAACATTATTGGGAATTTAGAAGAAAGGATGAGACTTCGTAAGAGGGTTTTGAACAATCTGACATATGCTAGCTATGTGTCTCAGATTGAGCCAAAAAAGGTTGAAGAAGCCCTAAGGCATGAATGTTGGGTTAATGTGATGCATGAAGAGCTAAATCAGTTTATGAGAGGCAAAGTATGGGATTTAGTTCCTAAGCCTAATGATTGTAATGTTATAGGTACTAAGTGAATATTTAAGAATAAAACCGATGATCAAGGTACTATAACTAGAAATAAGGCTAGATTAGTTGTCCAAGGATATACTCAAGTTGAAGGTGTAGATTTTGATGAAACATTTGCCCCGCTAGCAAGACTTGAATCCATTAGAATTCTCCTAGCTGTTGCCTGCACTTTAGGATTCAAACTATATCAAATAAATGTCAAGAGTGCCTTCCTGAATGGGATTCTTCAGGAAGAAGACTATGTTGAACAACCTAAAGGGTTTATTGATCCTAAATATCAACATTATGTTTATAGGTTGAATAAAGTTTTATATGGTCTTAAACAAGCTCCTAGAGCCTGGTATGATAGGCTTACTACATATCTCATGGAACATGGTTTCTCAAGATGTGGTACAGATAGAACCCTATTTATAAGACGTATTGAGGAAACTATCACCATAGCTCAGATCTATGTTGATGACATCATTTTTTGTTCTCTTGTCGATTTTCTTGCACATGATTTCGTTGAATGCATAAAGCAAGAATTTGAGATGAGCATGATTAGAAAATTAAATTACTTTCTTGGTCTCCAAGTCAAACAAACGAATGATGGATTATTCATCTCTCAGTCGAAATATGCAAAAAATCTTATCAAGCATTTTGGCATAGACAGCAAGAAACATACTAGAACCCCCATGAGGCACCAATGTCAAGTTAGGTCATGATTCTACAGGTAAGAGTGTTGATCAGACACTATACAAGAGTATGATAAGTAGTTTACTCTATCTTATTGCTAGTAGACTTGACATAGCATTTAGTGTATGGGTTTGTGCGCTCTTTCAAGCTAATCCTAAGGAATCACACCTAAGTATCATGCGACGTATCATTAGATATGTCAATGGAACTATAGATTATGGGATCCTATACTCTCGAGACTCTAAAATCTAGATATTGTTGGTTATTCCAATGTCGATTGTGTTGGAAATGCCAATGATAGAAAAAGTACTTCTGGAGGCTGCTTTTATGTTGGTGCTAATCTTGTGGCTTGGATGAGTAAGAAACAAAATTATATCTCATTATCCACAGTTGAGGCTAAGTATATAAATGCAAAAAGTTGTTGCACTCAACTGCTTCGGATGAAGCAGATGTTTCATGATTATAGAATCGAGCAATGTACTATAACTGTGTTCTATGATAACACTAGCGCTATTAATATTTTAAAAAATCATGTTCAACACTCTCAAACCAAACACATTTATATACGACATCATTTTATTCGAGAACTTGTGGAAACTCATGTTGTCACTCTTGAGCATATCTCTATAGAGAACCAGTTAGTCGACTTATTTACTAAGCCATTAGATGGTCTTCGATTTGAATATCTTATGATGGATATTGGTGTTTGTGTGCCTCATTGATTAGGTATTTTTGATGCATGCTCGTACTTTACCAATGTGTGACAGCCCAAACGATCCGAGCGCTCGGCTCGGCTCTTTTTTTTTTATACATACGTATATATATACACATTTTGTGATTAATTTCTAAATATATATTTTCAAAAAAATTTTAATTTTTTAAAAAATAAGAACAAAAATTGTTTTGTTGAGTTACTTGAGTAATATGTTTTTTGTTTACCATTTTATACTTAAACTTAAAAAAAATATATATGTAAAGTATAAACACATGTTATAAACCATTTTTTAAATATACATTTTTCAAAACATTTTTATTTTTTATAAATAAAAAAATAAAGATAGACTCTCCTCCTTTATCCGGGTTTGGGACCAGTTACTTCAATTTTTAGTAGGCGGAGTTAAAAATTGTACACAAACAACTTGTTACGTGTATAGTTTTTTAAAAAATATTATAAATGTATGAAAATTAAATTTTGTGATGATTATGGTGAAATTAAATATCACTTACTTGGTTACAGGCAATTTCGGCATATTTATCTTGAATTCGATAATTTGCGTCTTCCCAATCTTTCACGCACATTAACGCTTCCAAAATATTTTCTTTGAGTCAACTCCTGACCTCAGAGAGAACCCTCTTCCCTGCACTAAAAGTAGACTCTGAAGCTACAGTGCTAACATGAGGTGTTAGTAGATCTTTTGCCATTGTAGAAACTACTGGCCATCGACGTTTATTATCTCGCCAAAATTTAATTACCTCTTCTGAATTTTTGTTAACTTCTTTGTTAGTAGGCAAAGTATGACGAAAGTAATCGATTAATTCAAATGGTAACGCATTTGGACTATTACTCGAAGTTTGAGTACATGCAGTGGATGACAAACTACTACTACTACCACCAGATGAACCACATACATATGCAAATGAATTAAATCTATATGAGTTCATGCTTTCGAATAAATCTAAAACTACATCGTCGTCATCCGTTTCATTAGTGGGAGGAGTAGATGTAAGTACACGAGTAATATGTGTACCCATTCGTGAAGCATATAATTCGTACATTTCACGTAATGTTTCTTCCAAATTCCTATAAGTAATAGGTATACTAAAAGTTAAAGAATTTGAAATTTTATCAATTACAAATTTAGTACCCGATAAATTATGTCGGGGGTCCATGACGCATGCTAAAGGAAATAACATGAGTAATTCTTCCCAATATTTTCTGAATTTTAATTCCATGGAATATATAACTGCATGAAAATCGAGGTCATTTTGAAATCTTTTAAAAGTCCTAGCAATTGTATAAAGACGTTCAAGAACCATACAACTTGTAGGAAAATAAATGCCAGACAATATATTTGTAGAATCATAAAATGTGGACAATTTTTTTTTTTATTTTAAGAACTATATTCCAATCGGTTTCATTCAAAATAGTTTCGTCTTCATCTCTAACATGCCTATTGTTATAAAATTCAGTAATTAAATGTTCGAAACCTTCACATGAATTCCATCTATGGCCTACGTCAGTAATAAATATTTTTGTATTTGTCATTCCATTTTTTGAACAAAATTTTCAAATGCTTGTTTTCGACTATGTGTAATCGTGATATATATAAGTGCACTCCTAATTCGGTCAATTTCATCCTTAACATGTTTTAAACCGTCTTGTACTACTAAATTAAAAATATGACATACACATCGAATATGAAATAAATAACCACCAAAATCGGGTTGAAGTACTCTATGCAATTTATCGATAACAACTTTATTTACGGTAGCATTGTCGAACGTAAAAGAACGAATTTTGCTCTTGCATTTATACTCTTTAACTATATTTATGATAGCACTAAATATAGTTTGGGGGTTGTGCGGGTACTCAACAATTTTAAAAGCAATAATTCTTTTATGCATAACCCAAAGTGGGTCTATATAGTGTGCAGTTGCAACAATGTAACCTCTCTTATTAATCCCTTCCCACATATCAGAAGTTAAAGATATCACACCTCCATATTTCTCTAAATCATTTATCAATAGTTATTTTGTATGAAGAAAATATTTAATTGTATCAGCACGGAGAGTATTTCGACTTATCCCAACGTACCTCGGCTGAAGATATGTTTTGACGTAGTTCACGAAATGTTGGTTGTTCGCTATTGCTAGTGGCAACTCAGACGCAGCAACAAACTTCACCATTCCCGTTCGAGCTTCTTCCTCTGAATACATCCATGTAGAAAGTGGCGTAGTACCACTGACGCTAGGAGAACCAAACTGTAGTTGAGTTTGACCAGCTGGAAGAAACTCATGTTTGGTCACACATGTTTTGTAGTGAAGATTGAGGTGGGTAGTTCCAATACCTCTTTGCCATGCCAGTCGTTGTTGGCAGTATTTACATACTGATTTGGTTTCGGGGATTCCATCGACCAAACGACCGGTTTGAACCAATTTAAAATGGTCCCACCATTTTGCCTTGTTCTTCCCCTTTCTTTTCCCTCTTGCATCGAAAATATTGACGTAGGCTCTTCATCTTGTTCCAAATCAATTGGAACACTAGGATCAACATCAACGTCATCCAAATCAATTAGATGACTACCTTCATGAACGTCGTAATCTTCAATATTTTCTGGAATTGGTAATTCATTGAGACCGGAGAATTCATTCCCAAATTGATTTTGGGCAGGTATTTGTGTTTCGTTCTCCATACCCAACAAGTTTTCAACAAATGATCATGAATCCATTTGTTATGGATAATATAAATTGAATATAGAAATGTAGACGATGATTATAGAATGAATGAATGATATTGTTGATAAATAAATGGAGATTGGAGAATGTAAATTGTATAGAGTAGATAATGAGAGAATAGAGATTGATATTGGTGGAAAAAAAAGTTTGATTTAGGTGGGTATTTATAGAAACTAAAAAATAATTAAAAAAAATTCGAGGACTAAAACGGTCAGTGACCAGAACGGACACTGACATTTTAAAATTTATTTTTTTTAATTATTTTTTTAATTATTGGCGAGCCACGAGCCGAGCGGCTCGTGGCTCGTTATTATTTATTTTTTAAAATTACCCACAAGCCGGCTCGTCTACAGTGACAGCCGAGCTCGTTATTATTTATTTTTTAAAATTACCCACAAGCCGGCTCGTCTACAGTGACAGCCGGGCAAGCTCGGCTCGTCACCGATCAGCCTAGCTCGTCTCGTGCTCGGGCTCAATTTTTTACGAGCCCGAGCGGCTCGTGGGCGTGAACAGTACAAGCTGAGCGGGCGAGCCGACGAGCCGCTCGGCTCAATTGCCACCTCTAGCTGGCGCAATAGGATTGGCGTCCGAGCTTAATTCTAGCATGTTGATTATGGGGTGGTGGTATACGTGGGTCCCAGCATTAAATACATTGTTTAGAAAAATAAGCTAAGACTTCTGATTGGAAGGCTAAGTGGGCGTTGACATGAGACCTTTTTATGTGTACTCCTTTGATTGGTAACTTGAAGATCTTATCAGTGGTCTTCAATCATTAGCTAATGTTGTGCCTTGAAAGACTACAATAGCTTGCTGGGTAAGTTCCCAAGAACCGAAGTGAGCTCATGTACTCAAGCTCGCGTTGTCCTCTCTTCATTGAATAAAAATAGTCCGAGCTGAGCGACCTCAGAGGTCGGTGTCAACAGTTATCCCCCAGGTCAGATCTTATTTAGGTGAGAGACTGACCTTTTTCGTAATGATGTGGCACAAGTTCCAACTCGTGCAATGATTATCCTTTATGGCTGTCAGATACACTTGTCGCTTAGCAACTGGTGGCACGTTTTTTCTTTTCCTACAAGCCTTGATTGACAGCCGTTTTAATCAATTTAACTTTTTTAACGGTTCAAATCCCGCCTTTTAACATTCCTAACTATCTTCTTCACATTTCATCATCTTTGGTATTTCAAAATTTTTCAGATTCCTAGACCTACGGATTTTTGGCCCTTTTTCTTTTCTCTAATTTTCTGAGTGGAACCGTTGTCCAAGTATTCTTCTGCTGTTTGGAATACCTTTTCTTTTTACGCATTATTTTCTCCTCAATTCTCTTACATGAGTTCGGACGAATCTCGTATGCAGTCCTGGGGGAATCAACATGAAGAATCTACACATCTTCGTCCACTCCATCATATAGTCCATCATCTGCTAGTTCTGACTGCTAGGAAGTACTCACACCCATTCCTGTTGCGTCGTTTTATCCTCCACCACCTTCTCCAAACCCACTATCAAATTCACCTAGGAGCATGGAGCATAGACGTAAAATTAGGGAGGAGAGAACGCGAGAGGAGAGTAGTAGCGAAAGCCGAACTTGGGGGGCAAGTACTCTTAGGTCGGTAATAACGGAGGTTCATTAGCTACAATTAGGGCTAGGTACGTCATTCCTTCTTCTGTAGAGTTAGTTATGCCCTCCTCCTCCGACCGAGCTAATAGTCCTCCAGTGGGATGCGTAGCCCTTAACGACGCTATTCTCCAGGCCGGTCTAAGACTGCCATTTCCAAAAATTATTAGATCATTCTTTTCTTCTGGGGAATAGCCCCTAATCAGTTATGCCCAAATGGATGGAAGACCTTGGTAGCAACCTTGATCATGTGGAAACAGTTAGGCCATCCTGAGATGGACGTTTCTCAGTTCAACTCCTTTTTTACCTTTAAGGAAGATGGGAAAAATACGGGTTGGTGGTACTACTAGTGCTAGGCCCAGGATGGGGGGCTCATTGGTTTTAGATACTCCCTCTTCAATTAAAGGGTGAAAAGAAAAGTTCTTTTACATCTTGGGGGACTGGCAGTTCCATCCTGACGAGATAGATATGGGGGACATTGTCCCTACCCTTTACCATTCTCTTTGTAAGTGAGGGTCCTTACTGCCATTCTTCTGCTCAACCGTCATATTACGGAATTAACTCCTTATTTTTTTTTGTTTTACAGTTTGTCGGCATTGTCACTTGAGTACAGTAATCCAGAAGCGAGCTGATTCGATCCGAGCTCTTTCCCATGGAGAGAGATCCTGCAAGTTTGTGATTACAAACGACAATCTGTTCCAAGCTGGGCTACTTCGAGCTGTACCTCCGACCTCAGCATCAAACAGACCAACTTCTTCTCGTAAGGGTATTTTTACCTTATTTGACTTTTGTTCATCTTAGTTTTGTTCTTAATTTTGTTTCTTACGTGTTTCAGACCAGCAACCAGAGATGTTGGGTTTTTGTGCTGCCAAGGCGGCTAAGGCTGCGAAGAGAAAGATAGAGGAGGTTACTACTAAAGAGAAAGACCGACCTCAGGGTATAGAGGTCGAGCTTGAAGATGAGCAGCCTTTGCAAAGGCGTCATTCAGTCGAGCTCCCAGCAATCCCTACTCTCCCTGGCTCTCTTATTCCTTCGGTGGTCCCGGTGACCACTCAGCTTCTTCTTCCAAGTCCCAAGAGAAGTGTCATGACCTTCAAAGGTCAGGCATTGAAGAATTGGTTGGGCGCCATCCGGAAGTACTTTTGGATTTTCTCCGGGCTCCGTCTCCGGCAAGAGAGTCAGTTGTCGTCCTTCCATCTCCTCTCAAAGAATCCGCTGTCCTGATGACAAGGAGTTGGAATCACAAGGAGCAGCATTTTCTGAATGAGATGTTTATTGGGGAGAATGTCCTTATAGCTCAACTTTACTGTCACAGGGTTGTCCTTCACATGTCTTCAGTGGTTAACAAGGTAAAAATTTACCTTTAGTGTGCGGAACTCTGATTAGTAATTTCTTTATATGTTTTGATGTTATCTTTATGTTTCTTAGGTCAAGACTGAGCTGGACTCTATGCTAGAATTCAAAGCTAAGTCTACTAATCTTTTCACCGAGGTTGAAGCAGAGAGGTCAGCCTTTGCTGAAGAGAGGCGGGGTTATAAGGACCGTCTGAACAAGATGGGAGAAGAGCTCGACGCTTGCCTTTCTATGGAGCACAAATTGTTGGATGAAAACAAGGTGCTGCAGATTTGGGGTGAAAAAGTGAACTCTCAAGCTGAGCTTGAAAATAAACGAGCTGATGAGGCGGTAGCTCAGGCTATGGCTGTGAAGAAGGAGGCTGAGCTGAAAATTTTCGAGGCTGTAGCAGAATGGAGGGCCTCCCCAGCTTTTGATGTTATTGCTCAAGAGGCGTATGTCTTGGCTATGGGTGAAATTGTTAAGTATATTAATCAACAAAAGCCGGACTGGACTTCTTGGTGAAGGCTCGGGAGGAGCAAGAGAAAGAAATGGAGCAATTGTTTAAGGCAGCTGAAGCCCAACAAGCTGTGGTTGAAAAGAACAATCCCCCTCCAAATCCACCTACATCCTAGTTTCTTTTTTTTTTGTGTTTGAATAATATGTTTTACCAAATTTCGTTTCAGTTATTGTACTGTTTTTACTTTATGAAGGGAAAACTTTGAATTCGCTTTTTACTTTTGTGTTTTTTTTAGAACTGGACTTACTACTTTAAATGATTCTGCCTTATGGGTAGGACTTCCATAAGCAGACGTTATGCTAAGTTCTACAACATTTAGCTCGGCCTACTTCATGAGTAGGGCTTTTAAGAAATTCCTTGTAGGAATTATGGTAAGTGTTGCAGCACTTACAACATTTAGCTCAGCTTACTTCATGAGTAGGGCTTTTAAGAAATTCCTTGTAGGAATTATGCTAAGTGTTGCAGCACTTATAACATTTAGCTCGACCTACTTCATGAGTAGGGCTTTTAAGAAATTCCTTGTAGGAATTATGCTAAGTATTGCAGCACTTACAACATTTAGCTCGGCCTACTTCATGAGTAGGGCTTTTAAGAAATTCCTTGTAGACGCTGTACTCTTCAGTTAAACATACTTTTTATTTATGATAACAACATATTACAGTTGTCTATTGATAATACTTCTTGAGGTGCTCTGCGTTCCAGGGGTGTAATAAGGGTTTTCCTTCGTGTCTTCCAATTCGTAAGCCCTTTTAAGCAGTACTTTGCTTACTTTGTAAGGGTCTTCCCAATTCGCCCTAGGGATCCAGCATTCATTTCTCTTGTTACCAGGAAGACCTTTCTTAGGACGAGGTTGCCAACCTCAAATTCTCGTTTCCTCACTTTTTGGTTGTAATACATTGCATTGCATTACTTGTATACTGCGTTTCTAATTTCAGCAACATTCCTTTTCTCTTCTATTAAGCCCAGCTCCTCTCGTAATGCTTACTCGCTTCTATCTTCCTGGTACGTCAAAGTTCTGATTGAAGGGATTTCGATTTCAAGAGGAATAACAGCTTCTACCCCAAATGTTAAGGAAAAGGGATTTCTCCAGTACTACTTCTGGCAGTGGTGCGATAAGACCATAGCATGCTGGGAAGTTCATCTGCCCATCCTTCCTTAAGAGTATCAAGTTTTGCTTTTAACCTATGCTTGATAATCTTATTGATAGCCTCAACTTGACCATTGGCTGGGGGTGATTAGGCGTGGAGAAGTGTTTCTGTATTCCCAATTCTTCACAGAAGTTTGCGAAGTGAGTGTTGTCGAATTGTTTTCCGTTATCTATCACGATGGAGTGAGGTATCCCGAACCTGCATATGATTGATTTCCATACGAACTCAGCAGTCTTGTGCTCGGTAATCTTGGCCAAAGGTTTGCCCTCAACCCATTTGGTGAAGTAATCGACTGCCACAATTGCGAACTTCGTACCCTCTTTCCTGTGGGCATGGGACCAATGAGATCGACCCTCCATTTCACGAAAGGCCATGGTGCCATTTCATAGTTCAGCTCTCTAGGTGGGGTTTTGATGTTCGGAGCAAATCGTTGGCATTTGTCGCACTTCCTAGCGAACTCCAACGCATCCTTCTTCATGGTCGGCCAGAAGTATCCTTGGCGCATGATTTTGTGAACCAATGATTGTCCCCCAGCATGGTTCCCACATATGCCTCCACATACTTCTTCCATAGCGCGAAGAGCTTCTTCTTCATTCAAACATCTTAGCAATGGGGCAGAATATCCTTGTTTATATAAGATATTTTCGATCAAAGTATACCTTGCTGACCTTATCCTTAGCTTTCTTGCCAAGGTAGGATCTTAGGGCAAGTACCTGTTTGAAGGTACGAAGTGAGCTCATCCATCCATGTTTGTTTGAGGTCTGTCATTATGTGGATGTTCTCAACCTCTTCAGTTGCAGGGCTATGGACCCGTCCTATTAGTATGCTATCAAATCTTTCTATTCCCTCGCTCATTGCCAACTGAGCTAAGGCGTCAGCATGTCCATTTTGAGTTCGTGGGACCTATTTGATCTGGATGCTTTTAAACTTTTGGAGCTCCTTTTTGACAAGCTGGAGATATTTGTTCATTCTTTCCTCCTTAGCTTGATAGGTTTCGTTGACCTGGTTTACTACTAGCTACGAGTCACTGTAAGCAATCAATCAGCCAGCTTTCATTTTGTTCGCCATCTTTAGGCCAGCTATAAGGGCCTCATATTTAGCTTCGTTGTTAGAAGCGTTGAAATCAAACGGTAGTGCTTCGCAAAACAATTGTTGGTTTGGACTTATCAATACAATCCCGGCTCCTGCCTTCTCTTCCATAGAAGATCCGTGTACAAAAAGTTTCCAATACAAATTATGAGATGACTGCCCAATGGAGTCTGAGCTGAACTCAACAATGAAGTCAGCAAGTGATTGGGCTTTTATGGAGATACGCGACTTATACTTTATGTCGAACTGGTCGAGCTCAACTGACCATTTTACCAACCTTCCTGAAGTATCAGGTTTCTGCAGTACTTGCCTTAGTGGATGATTGGTTAAAATCTCAATAGGATGTTCCAAGAAATATGGCCTTAGTTTTCGGGCTACAATTATCACTGTGTAAGCCAATTTCTCTAGTGGGAAATAATGAACTTCAGCATCGTGCAGAGCTTTACTAACGTAGTAAACAGGATGTTGTACTCCGCCTTCCTCCCTAGTTAGCACCGCGCTGACGGCATGCTCTGAGACTGCCAAATAGAGCATCAATGTTTCTCCTTCTTTTGGTTTGGATAGTACATGTGGTCATGCTAGGTGTGACTTCAGTTGGTTTCTCCTTCTTTTAGTTTGGATAGAGTTAACCAGGTGTTGGTAGGTTGCGCCAGCATTCTTGAGGCCAAATGGCATGACTTTGTAGCAATACAGACCCCTGTCAGTGATAAATACTGTGTTCTCTTGGTCGGGTTCATACATGGGAATCTGGTTATGGCCTGAATACGCATCCATGAAGCTGAGCAGGTTATGTCCAGCTGTGGCATCCACCATCTAGTCGATCCTTGGGAAAGGGAAGCCATCTTTAGGACATGCTTTATTCAGGTTGGTGAAATCGATGCACACTCTCCAATCCCCGTTATTCTTTTTGACCAGCACCGGATTGGCAATCCATTTCGGATATTTTGTTTCTCGGATGAATTCATTCTTGAGTAGCTTTTGTACTTCCTTGTTTAAAGCCTCATATCGTTCTGGATTCAAAGACCTTCTTCGTTGCTGTTTAGGTCGGGCTGAGGGATAAACTCCTAATTTATGGCACATGACTTTTATGTTAATCCCCCTCATATCGGCATGTTCCCAAGCGAAGACATCGAGGTTTTTGGAGGAAACTAATGAATTGACCTCTGACTGGAGGTTGGAGGTCATGACCTATTTTTAGTTCTTTTGGTGGAGTACAAGTACCGACCTTAATGACATCCAGCTCTTCCATAGGTTCTCCTTCCCGTACTTTGAGTCGCGGGTTTAACGAGCCTGACAGGGATTCCATTGTGCACGTCATGCAGATCTCTGGAATAGTGGGAAACGTTACCTGACATTGGGCGGCACTTCCTTTGTTCCCCTTGACTTGTCCCGTACCATGAGACGTGGGAAACTTGATGGAATAGTGGTACAAGGATACCGCTGCTCTAAGGTCAAACAGTAATGGTTGCCCAATGATTGCATCGTAAGGGAATTTCGAGTTTATGACAACGAATTCTGCATTCAGCTTTGTTTGGCAAGATGGGTCTAAGACCTCAACAGGGAGTTTGATTACTCATTTGACTCTAGACAGTGCGTCGTCCAGTCCCATAATCATGTTTGGGTATGGTTGCATGAAACCAAGAGGGAACCCGTTTCGCTTCAAAGTGTCTGCGTAAAGTATATTGAGGGCACTTCCAGTATCCACCAAGACTTTGGGGATGTCAATTTTGGAGATGCGTACTGGGATTACCAGGACTCCCGGATAAGGATTTGGATCCACTTCATTTCCTTCAAACAAAAGTAGGTCATCTGTTGCCTTTCTGCAATATTTCTTTGAATTATCGATCTTGGTAAGGTCGGCTGTTATAGGATTTTCAAGCCTCGATACCCCAGCATGGTGGTAGTGTCAACTGTTTATCATTCCAACTAGGGGATTGGGAAGATCTATATTGCAAGCTCTTGCTTCAATTTGGTTTCCACGTATTATGCCTGGACGGAGTTGGGAACTTGACACAATAATGATATATTGAGGTAACCGCTTGCAACTCGTGCAGTAAGGGTCGTCCCAATATAGTGTTGTAATATGAAGGGATATCCACCATGACAAAGTCAGCCAGGATTCTTCTGTGGAGTGGGGGTTCGCCGAACTCTACATTGAGTACTATCTGCCCCCGAGCTTCAACTGGATCTCCGGAAAATCCTTGCAACTTCTAGGAATGCGGTTGAGGTACTGATCTTGTATAGCAATTTGTTTCAAGGTTCGGTAATAGAGCACATTTACCGAACTCCCGTTGTCAACTAGAGTTCGGTGTATCTGAACTCCTGCCACATTCATTGCTATGACCAACTAGACTCCTTGCGCATCTTTTTTTGAAAATCCAAACTACTCAGGGTCTGGTGGAATAGCAACCGATGATGTGGGACACCTCACACTGTAGTTTTGGTATACGTGGGCCTTGTGTGCTAACTTGTGCCTGGTTCTCCGTGAGCCTTCCAGGCATTGATTTCCACTTATTAACATCTGGATTTTAGCACGGGGTTGTGGGTCACGAACTTGGGGCCCATACCGTGCTTGTTGGTTCATTTCTTGCTGGTTCAGTTATTGAAGCCCAACAGGATTTGCTCCTTGCGGCTTGGCTACGAATTCTTGTAGGTGACCTCGTCGGATGAATGTTTCCACCTCTTCTTTAAGGTTTCGACAGTTATCGATGTTATGTCCTATCGTTTTATGATAACGACAGTACTTTCCTTAGCCTTTCCCCGTTGCCTTTTTTCGCCCGGGTAGAGATCGGCGAAAAGACTCATTTACTTCAGTTTGAAGAAAGACTTTCTCCAAGGTTTATCGTGATATGGTTTAGAACGACCTTTATCCTCTTATCTTTCCTTTTTTCCCGACCTGGATCTTTCTCCATTTGTCTCCCTTTTGTTTGCTGTAGAGACCGGGAGATTTGCTTAGCATCCTCATGGTCCGAAGTGGCTTCCTCAGCACTTATATATTTCTCAGCTTTGCCTAAGAGCTCATGGTATGTCCGCGGATCGTCCTCATGGACAGACCACCAAAACCTTGTTTTGGGTCTCAACCCAGCCATAACTGCCATAAGTGCAACATCGTCAGAGATTTTCTCAACTTCCATAGACTATTTGTTCAACCTATCCAAGTAACTCTTGAGGGATTTAGTATTTCCCTGTTTAATGCTTACTAATCTCTCCTTGGGTGTGGTCCTCGCCTTTAACCCTATGAACTGGGTGAGGAATGTAGTAGCGACGTCATCCCAGCTTTTTATAGATCGTTGGTGCAACCTTCTGAACCATCGCTGAGCTTTGTCTCACAGGGTTAAGGGAAAAGCACGGTACATGATGGCTTCTCCAGCTCCTTGTAGTTCCATCCAAGAGGAATATTTGTCAAGATAGCTAAGGGGGTCTCGTTCCCCATCATATCCAGTTAGTTGAGGCATTTTCATCTTTTCAGGTAGTGGTTCTGCCAAAATATCCTCAGTGAATGGTGAGTGGCGTTTGGTGAAATATTCATCTGTGTTTTCCTTGTTTTTGGCCTCCAAGTCCGCTATGCGTTTCTTAAGGGCGCTCACTTCATTTTCTTGTCGTTCAGGAGGTTGATGCCTACGATGCTCGGCTGACTTTTTGGTGGGTGTTAGGGAATGCTAGGACCCCAATCTGTTAAACACGCTATCTGTCCTTCTAGTATTTGATTTTGTCGTTATAGGGAAACTTTTGACTTCTTCAGTTTGACTTCTGGAGGATCTTTCGTCTGGAGAATGCAGGGTCCTCCTAGTAGGAAGTCGCCCAGTCTTAGCCTGGCAAGGAGATTCCACCTCGATTTCTAGTGGAGGATTTCGAGCTTGCTTTTGCTCCAGTCTACTGACAATGTTCATTAATTTCTCAATGGCTTCCTTCATTGTTGCCATTTGCAGGTCAGTAGTTTCATTCCGGTCTCGCCTTTTAGAGTTCCTTGGATTGCTACTTCATTTTGGATGAGTATAGGATTGATTTTCAGATGCTGAAAATTCATCCATGGTATTGTTTTGTGATTTGTGTGTGGAAATGGGGCCGTTTTTCAAGTTGGGGCTCTCCTTCTAGCGCCAAAATGTTGACGTTGAAAAATGTACGAACAAAATTCAAGCCAACTTGAATTATGAGTGTTGATTTATGGGAAATAATCCAAAGGAGTTTATGATCATAAGGTAATAATATCGTTTTTCATTTTATAGGAAATGTGAAAAATACATTTATGGAGCACAATGGGTTTTCTTAGTAATTCTTCTAAAATTCCCTCTTTTTTTTTCTTGCATTCTGGGCCCTTTTATAGGAAAAGTATGCTGACGCGTAGTACTCTTGTCTTGTCAATTCAAACACCAAGCTGAATAAGTACATGCGCTGGCGCAATAGGATTGGCGTCCGAGCTTAATTCTAGCATGTTGATTATGGGTGGTGGTATACGTGGGTCCCAGCATTAAATACATTGTTTAGGAAAATAAGCTAAGACTTCTGATTGGAGGGCTAAGTGGGGCGCTGACATGAGACATTTCCATGTGTACTCCTTTGATTGGTAACTTGATGATCTTGTCAGTGATCTTCAATCATTAGCTACTGTTGCGCCTTGAAAGACTACAATAGCTTGCTGGGTAAGTTACCCAAGAACCGAACTGAGCTCATGTACCCAAGCTCGCGTTGTCCTCTCTTCATTGGATAAAAATAGTCCGAGTTGAGCAACCTCAGAGGTCGGTGTCAACACAATTAAATGCTATCTACAAAAGATTGAATATAAGCTATGCTTTTAATGATGATTATATAAATAGTAAAAGTGGGGTATTTTATGGTACTCATTATAGAACATCACCTAAGAACTTGGTCAATTCAAATGATCATAACCACTTATTCTAGAAAATTGCCCTTATTAATTGGCAAATCAAATTCAATCTTTTTCTCCTTCATTTTCTCCCACTATTTTTTTTTGCATCACCATTATAACCTTCACTTTTTCATGTTAGAATTAATGGTTAATGGTTAACATTTTATAGGTGTCAATTGGAAAAGTCTCCAATTGGTACGGTGATTAGTCACAACGTTTTAAATGCAAAGGGTGCATATTGAAAAGTCACTATGCTTCAAATTGGGTCTGATTATTTGAAAAGGTGCATAATTAAAAGCCAAGACTTTTTGATAGAGTTCAATCTAGACAATTAAATATGAAAAATGTGTGATATAATGGTCCACAATAATTTATGTCAAAAGATGCAACCATTCAAAAGGTCACTTAAAGATCTATAAATAAGGACCCTAGTTCCATATTTCCTACACCAAATCAATGCAACATCAATTGATTTCTAAATTCTCTCATCTCTTAAAAGAATCAAGTATTTTTATTTTTTTGAAATTAATAAAATTACATTGGGATTATTTTTGAGTTAAAAAATCTCGTCCGAGCATTTTAGTTTGAGAAGAATACTATCAATACTTTGGTTCGACACATAAGGTTGGTGTAATGCAATACCGACTTTGGAAGAAGTATTGTATTTTGGGAGACAGACGTCCAATAATCATGTTCACACCAGTGCACAAGTGAAATATGTCTAAAGGAAATTTTCTACGGCATACCTCACTTCACCTTCATTAATCTTTTTGCATCCAAGAAGAAGCTCAGATCCGACTGGAAAATTGCTACCTAAGATGTTATCTTATGACTTCACCAATCTTCACCATTGTTCTACTATGCTACATTAAGATGTTACTATGTTGTTTAGGCATTGCTTCCTAAAAACTAGGGAACTATAGTTAATGCAAGGGACGCTATATAAATATAAAATAACATTCCATAATTACCTCTTCAGAATTTCAATGTTACTAATTTTCAGAATTTTTTGGTTTCACTCGGGTATTTTTCAAAATGTTATATGTATATGATGTTTCGATTTCAATAGTGGGTAGCGATCAAATTGAAAAGTCCGGGCCATCTCAAATAAGTGCATCTACCGAAAATTACCTCAGATTGTTTTAAATTTTTTACTTTTTGGTAAGTTGACTCTTAAATAAATTCCCCCATTTTTCCTGCAAGATATTATCCACAAAATCTTCTAAAAATCAAATTAAAAATTCAAATATGCTAAAAATAATCTCCATCCATACAAACTATATATAATTTTTGGCTACCAAAAAGAAAATAAAAAATTAGTTGAACCAATTGATCCCTACCAATGATTCTGGCAACAAAAAAATTCAATCAAACAATTTTATCCCTACAAATTATTCCCACGAAATGATATGGGTTTTCGTCTACCAAAACTCATTTAACTACGTTCACAATAATTAGTAATGCATTTTAGCAATCCGCAGTGACAAGATTCTTATTAAGGTCTTCAATAACAATACCCAGTAAAATTTGGCAATTGCAGACGGTTTTGGCAGTAACCATAGCATACGATCTCTGTACAAAAAGCTAAAAAACAATGCATATGGGGCTATTGTCCCAATTTCTGTTCATTTTTTGTTATTCTTTAAATCAAATAGTCTTCCATGTTAGCTTTATTGATATTCCCACATATCAACAGGAAATTATAAAATATGTTTGAATTTATTGGTGCGTTTATCATTTCGTTCACGTAACATCTTTATGGTTAGTAAATTTCAGTAAATTATTTGTTCACATCAACAAAAATTTCTAGTGTTTCTCATTTACAAGACACAACAAAATCAACATGAAAATTCCAAAATCCCTATGGAACAAAATTATTAAAGATTTGAAAAAATTTCCAACCGAACATACCAATATAAACATGTCTCACCGTGGGAATGTCTCCCTATGTTTAGAGCTTGAAGCCTTCACAAGTCAAGAAACGAAAGGAAACATAATTCATTGATCATTGATAATTCAATATAAACTATGATTTTCTAAATTATTTGGTTATTAATTTGATTGTTTGCAATTTTTGGTATTTTGCTTTCTGTTTTGAGGTCTGTTAGATCTTTGATTCACAAGCAACAAGAATTTAAAAAAGAGGAGAAGAGATGAAAACTTTCTTTTTTATGCATCAGGAATCACACAGAGTTTCATCTAGAATACCATTATAAACATGTCTCTTGGAGGGAATTGAGAGATGAACAGAAACAGAAACACAATTCACTTTTTCATATGTGTGTGAATAATTACTTATTAATGACTAAAAGACAGATTGCAAAATAACTGATGAGTGTTATCTGTATAAACGTAAGCCTTGGGCACTCTGACAATTGAGAATAGCCTGAATGCAACATAGCAGTCAGAAACGCTCCTTAATTCTTCAAGATGGCCTGCTCCTTCCTTCAAAGAAAAGAGACTGAGAAACAAAGAATGTCATCAGAAACTAAATCAAACAGGACATTGCAAGTTTACTAAAATAATAATTGAGATTTAAAAGAAAATGCTACATCTGCTTATCAACTCATCAGTATCACCCGTGTAATAATATCAAGATTTTCTTACACAGCAGCAACTTATAGCAGATTAACCAAAAACATAAAACCTCAAAAAATTATTTAGTCACCAAACAAATTACATTATAGTACAGTTTACATGGCCACAAGACAGTAACAACATGCCGTAAAACATTGGCCGAAGCCAAAAATGATTTCCAAGTTTTTCTATAATAGAAAGATATGATAAGCTTATGAGAGATGATTAAAGTATGTTTTAAAAAGTAGTCAATATGATGACTGGATTCTACAACAATTAAAACTAAAAATAATTTTTGATTTCATTAGTAAAATTTGTTTGTGTTCTTACGAGATGGAAAAAGCAAATTTAATTAAGAAACAAACCTCTTTATCTTAATCCACCTCCGTATTATGCTTTGGAAAATTCAGTTTTGATCTTCCCGAGCCTTGTTAGAACATCTTTCATATTGAGCCTCTCGTTGGGCCAGTGAGCCGTGCATTCTAGTGCTAGTCCCATGATTGATTTTAAGTAGCTCTCTTTGGCTCCAATATTCTCTTCAACTGCATTCACTAGATCAACATCCACTATCTGCATTATAGCATCCGGGAATGATTCGAACACCCATTTCCTCATTGTGAACTCTCCAACAAACATATCATCTGTTGGCTTCTTTTTGGTAAATGTCTCCATGAGCATAATCCCATAGCTATAAACATCCGCCATAGTCGATATTAATCCAGTAGATCCATACTCTACAAAATTGGCTCATGTGATCAAACTAACAAGTTAAATGATAAATGACAAATAAATAAATGAGAACCAATACTAACACACTAAAATTGTTAGCACGTAAAATAATGGTTAATAATTACATGTATGTTGTAAATTATATGTTTCTTTGTAAATGACCATTATACTCCTACATGTTATTATGAATTTATGACTAGATATTGTGTCTCTAGCAACCTTAATTCTTTCCTATAAATATGGAAATTTGGTACTCAATAAAATATACAAAAGTCTATTGACTTGTTTACATTCTTCTCTCATTCTCTCATGGTTACCTTTTTTCACTAATGGACCAATGATTATTTTTTCACATATTCATGGGTATACATGTTATTAAACTATTTGTTAGTCGTGTGCATTAGACCAATTAGGCAAGTCGGAAATGTTAATGGCTGAGAAACATGACCCACCATATCCAAGTATCATGTAAATTATCTTCAACAGAAGATAGCCAAACAATATTGTATAAAGATAATGTAACTTGCATTAGACAACTCAAAAGAGGTTATATCAAAAGAGACAAGGTAAAGCATATTTCTCCAAAATTCTTCTATACGCTCAGCCTTAGGAGCCTAGTGATATCTATGTTCAACAAATTTGCTCAAGTGATAATATGGCTAATTATTCACAAAAGTATTATCAACATCTACATTCAAGAAATTGGTATACGAGATAGGAATGCGTCGACCCAATGATTTACGGTGATCAAGATCACGGGAGTAGATGTTTAAGTTTTATGTGACTAGGTTTTCCTACCAAAATTTTAATGAGACCACATATTTTTAATGCTACAAAAATAACTTCACTCATTTTTCCTTCATTTGATATTTTTGTCCCACTAGGTGGTTATCAAACAAGATTTTAATGAGGCGAACATTTTGTAATATATCATTTAAAAAAAGTGTTGTAAATTATATGTTTATTTTGAATAACGACTATACCCTTATGGCCCAAGTTACACTATACTGAAAATGGCCTTTTGCAACATGCAAAAGCAATATTCGTTGATTATATGTTGCTAAAATGGTCTATCGCAATATTTTAGCAAGTGAATGTTACTATTGGCTAAAATAATTGAACTTTCCCAACATTCTTTAAATAAATATTGCTAATATCGTATTTTGCAACGTTTTATAAATGTTGCGAAAAGTTTAAGTTTTTGCAACTTTTTTGAACGTTGTTGAAACCTAATTCTATAGCAAAGTATGGGGCTTATTGTTGAAACTCTCAATATAAAGCCTTTTATAACATTTATTGATTGTTACGAAAAGATTACTTTTTGCAATTTTTTTAAATTGTTGTGAAAATTTTAATTTTTTGCAACGTTGTGAAAAGTTTTGTATTTTTTTCTCAAATTAAATTATATACGGGCTCAAATGAAAGAAACCAAAAATAACACAAACCCTACAATAATTCACGCCTCCCTTTCTTCACGCCTCCCTCCATTCATTCCTCTCCGGGAATCCTAGATCTTCACCAAAGGTCCACAACCAACTCATCCAAAATGCCACCCAATTCAATCTGTCATCTGACTCCATCGATCCTATGTTCCACATCTTAAAGATCCTCCATTTCTCTTTCCTTCGCCTACCTCGCCTACGGCTGAAACTGCCCACATTCACTCTCCCTAACTGTCTACTCCATCATCCTCCTCACCTACTTCATGGTCATCTCCAGGATCGTGTACGACATAATTGTTGAGCCCCCTGGCATCGGCTCCACTCAAGACCGATTTACTGGAGCGGTCAAACCTATCATCTGCCTCCTCGATCGGGTCAACGGGAAGTATATTATTGAGGGCTTATCTTCTGGGTTCATGTTTGTGCTCGGTGTTAAGAAATATAGTATTATTTTATTTTATTGTTTATTAAGAGTAGAATAGTCTTTTTAGTTTCCCTTATTTTAAACTATATATAGTCTCTCTATATTTAGGTTTTGGATTCACTTTTTTATTATGCATTATTAATGAAACCCTAGCCTCCCTTTTTCTTTTCTTTTTCTTTGAATTGTTTAACATGGTATCAGAACAAAATTTCATTGGACAAAGTTTAATCTCAAGTACAGCTTTCGCGGATCCAACTTCGATTTCTTTTCTTTCTCTTTGTGATTTCGAGACAAGTTCGATAGAGTTTTCTTTCCATTTTGCAATCTGGTATTTCGTTTTCCTTTCTTTTGAGATCTGTTTTTCCTTATTCTTTGATTATGGCTACTGAAAGAGACAATTCGCTTCAGTCTGTGAGTGTAAGGTTGGATGGAAAGAATTATTTGTATTGGAGTTATGTGATGAGAAATTTTCTTAAGGGTAAAAAGATATAGGGATACATTAGTGGAACTTTTGTGAAACCTAAGAATACCGATGAGGATTATGCTGGTTTGGTAGATACTTGGGAATCAAATAATTCGAAAATCATTACTTGGATTAACAATTCTGTTAAGCATTCCATAGATAGAGAGTTGGCGAAATATGAGACAGCAAAAGAGGTTTGGGATCATCTGCAAAGGTTATTCACTCAGTCAAATTTTGTGAAGCAGTATAATTGGAGAATGACATACGAGCTCTTCAGTAGAAAAATATGAGTATTCAAGAGTTTTATTCTGCTATGACAGATCTTTGGGATCAATTGGCTCTTACAGAATCGGACGAATTAAAGGCATGTGCACCCTATATTGCTCGTACAGAGCAGCAACGGTTGGTGCAGTTTTTAACTGCACTTCGCAGTGATTTTGAGGGACTTAGATGTTCAATTTTGCATCGTTCTCCACTTCCTTCTGTTGACTCAGTTGTTAGTGAGCTATTGGCGGAAGAAATACGTCTCAAGTCTTACTCTGAAAAGGGAATCCTTTCTGCTTCTAATCCTTCCGCGTTAGCAGTGCCTTCTAAGTCATTTTCTCATAATCAGAATAAGTTTTACGGAAGGGTTGCCCCCAATGAGTGCAGTTTCTATAAGCATAAAGGTCATTGGAGGGCTCAGTGTCCTAAGTTGAGATAGCAGAATCAATCGCAGCAACAATTTCAAGCTTGGAAGCCTGGCAACCAGTCACAATCGAATGCTCATAGACCACCTCATGGCTATAGACCACCACAGTCAAATACTGCAGCAGCATCTTCATCAGGTCTCTTCACCGATCCTAGTACTCTGGCTGAGCAATTTCAGAAGTTTCTCTCCTTACAACCACAAGATATGCTGCTTCCTCTCCTTCTGTAGGTCAGTTGCCTCATGGTTCTTCAGGTATGTCACATTCTGTATGGGTCTTGAATTCTGGTGCTTCACATCATATGTCTCCAGATTCTTCATCTTTTACTTCTGTGTCTCCTTCGTCTTCTATTCATGTCATAACTGCTGATGGCACTCCTATGCCTTTAACAGGTGTTGGTTCTGTTGTCACACCTCACTTGTCTCTCCCTAATGTTTATCATATACCGAAACTCACATTAAATCTTACTTGTGTTGGTCAGTTATGTGATTCTGGTAATTTAGTCACATTTTCCTCTTCTTCTTGTTATGTGCGGACCTGCAATCTCAGAAGCTGATTGGGACAGGCCGTAGGAAGGGTGGACTATATATTTTGGATGAGCTAAAAGTGCCAGTTGTTGCTTCTACTACTAGTATTGATTAGTCTTCTTTTCGTTTGAGTCCTTCTTCTTCTAGTTTTTATTTATGACATTCTCGTTTAGGTCATGTTTCGTTTTCTCGCTTAAGATTTTTGTCTTCCATTGGAGCATTAGGAAATTTGCAACCTTGTGATATTTCTGATTGTAGTGGATGTAAATTGGCAAAATTTTCAACTTTACCTTTTAATCGAAGTATTTCTGTTTCTTCTTCTCCTTTTGATTTGATTCATTCTGATGTATGGGGGCCTTCTCCTGTTACCACAAAAGGAGGGTCTTGATATTATGTTTTTTTTATTGATGATCATACTCGTTATTGTTGGGTTTATTTAATGAAACATCGTTCTGAATTCTTTGAGATATACTCAACATTTCGTTCTCTTATCAAAACTCAACATTCTGCTGTTATCAAATGTTTTAGGTGTGATTTGGGTGGGGAATACACTTCTAATATATTTTGTGAGCTTCTTACCTTAGATGAAACCATTTACCAAACTTCGTGTACTGATACTCCTGAGCAAAATGGTGTTGCTGAAAGAAAACATAGGCACATTGTTGAAACTGCTCGCTCTCTCTTGTTGTCTTCTTCTATTCCTAATGTGTTTTGGGGTGAAGCTGTTCTTACTGCTGTAGGTCTGATTAATACAATTTCATCTTCTTATATTTCAGGTCTTTCTCCTTTCGAAAAGTTATATGGGTATGCCCCTGATTATTCTTTCTTTAGAGTTTTTGGTTGTACTTGTTTCGTTCTTCATTCTCATGTAGAACGTAGTAAATTGTCATCTCGATCTACTATTTATGTCTTTCTTGGTTATGGTTGTAGCGACCGCGAACTTTTAAATTAAATAAAATAATTTTCTCGAAAAACGTGTCGCTAAAACGTTAACCCTAATTTTAGAGAAGCGTGTTCGTCTAGCCGTTGTAAAATTTAATTCAAATGTATTCGATCGAATCCGATCCCGAATAATAATTTTATTATCAATTTCGAATTATTTTATTTAAATCCAATTTTTATTGATTTCAAGTCCAATTACAAAAGTCCAATTATTCAAGTCCAATTATTTAAAGTCCAACACTTATAGTCCAATTTCATAAGCCCGATTTAATTTTAATTCTTTTAGCCCAATTCCTTTAAGTCCATTCAATTGAGTCCAAAACCGAAATCTATTAGTCTAGCCCAATTAGAAAACCCAAAAGCCCAATATTTTGGCCCAATAACCCGTCTAGGGTTTTGTGCCCTAATCCTACCCCTATTCATACCCCACTCACTCCACTCCACTCACACTCATACTCACACAATATCCACTTGGTAAGCTCTCTCCCTTTTTCCTCAATTCTTGGAGATTAATGTGGATGCTAGAACATCAATTTCTAGCATCAACACCATTTCCCCCTCACTTTCAACTCCATTTTGGGTCACCATTGATACTAGAACAATCATTTCTAGCATCAACAGTGAGCCCCCCTAGCTGCAAGGTCACTGCAGCCAACACTCTCCTCACTGCCCTCACCTCCAAATCGAGACCAACCAAAGCTGCAAAAACGAACTCCACTCACTCACTGAAAGACAAACTAATCGAACTCCATACCCATAACCTCCATTCCAACCACTCAAGCTACTGCCCAACCGAAACCCAAAACAAGAAATGGAAACCCCAAGTCGAGCCCCAAACTGGAGCTCCTCTACCCACAGTCGCACGACCGAAACCACACCCCCAAACCCGAAAGCAAAGCCATAGCCACCAAACCAACTGCAACACCATCACAACACCAAAAGCCAACTCCACCAGACCACCAATAACCGAGAACATCACCCAAACCCGAGACTTTAGACACCCCCAAGACGAGCCAAATCGAGACCTCAAACACCAAAAATTGAAACTACCACACAAATAAATACCACCCATGACTTACCTCATCCTCCAAACCGTCTCGACGCCAAGAAAGTCACAAAACCCGAACCCTAGCCTCGTTTTCCATCTCGGTTTGAACCTCCATTTCTCGCACCCAAAGTCCCAAAAATCGAACCCCCACCCCTACCTTGTGCCGGCGCCCCCACCGGTGCTGCCACCACCGCCGGTCGGTGGTGGCAGCAAGAAAAAAAAAGGGGAGGGGCGAAGCCCCTTTCCCCCGTCGTCTTCTCTCTCTCTCGGACGAGAGAGAGGGATTTGTTGTTTTTGATTTTAATTAGTTTTGTTTGTGTGTATATATATATATACATATTGTTATTTTAGAAATTATTAATTTAAGCCTCAAGTTTTAAGTTGTATTCATTTCAGTCCCTTAATTATTTATGTTTTAATTTCAGCCCTTACATTTCTTATTTTCAGTTTAAAAGTTTATTTATTTCAGTCCCTAGTTTATATAAGTTATTATTTCAGCCATTTAATTTTATTTACAGCTTTAATATATTTACAGTTTAGTCCTTAAGCTATTAAAAGTTATTATTTCAGTTTTCAGCTTTTATTTTCAGCTTTTATATATTTACAGTTTAGTCCTTAAACTTATAAAAGTTATTATTTCAGTTTTTAACATTTATTTTCAGTATTATTATATTTACAGTTTAGTCCCTAAACTTATGAAAGTTATTATTTTAGCCCTTAAAGTGTTATTTTCAGATTTAATAAATTTCCAATTTAGCCCCTAAACTTTATTTTATCGTTCTAAGTCATTTATTTCAATTCCAATAATTTTCAATTAAGTCCTTAAACTTAATTTCAACACTTTAAAACTTTAAAGTTCGAAATACTAATTCAAACTTATTTTCTATTGGCTAGACGAAACGTACGGACCACTAAGAGATTGAAGTTACTTCTCGCACTATTTTCACAAACTTGATATATTGAGGTAGACTCGCCACCATTAATTAGTTTAAATTATAATTGCATGCTTTATGTGGATTACGTGATTTATATGCTTTAATGCATGAGATGAGAATTTATCATATGAGATATATGATGTTGTTATGCTTGTCATAACTTATATGCTTAATTGCATGAGAAAGAAGAAAATTTCTGATGAGATAAGATGAGAATGATATATGATGTTGTTATGCTTGCCATAACTTGTATGCTTTAATGCATGAGAAGAGACGAATATCTCTTACGAGATAAGATGAGAATGATATATGATATTGTTATGCTTGCCATAACTTATGTGCTTCATCCGCACGAGAAAGAAAGACTACCCACACCTTATGATTTCAAAGAGCCTATGATTTTCAAGAAAATAAGCCAATGATGTGCTTGAATGCACGAGAAAGACTACCCACACCCCATGTTTTCAAAGAGCCTATGATTTTCAAGAAAATAAGCCAATGATGTGCTTAAATGCACGAAAAAGACTACCCACACCCTATGTTTTCAAAGAGCCTATGATTTTCAAAAAATGAGCCAAAGAAGATGATGATATCACGTTGTATATTGCATAAGTATGTGTTCAATTATTCTGTAAATTAATTATCGGCGATGAGTCTACTGAGTATTTTCTTCGAAATACTCACTCTACTATTTTAACGATATTTGCAGACTTCGGAGACGATCGTGATTGATCCGACAGTGGTGGCATAGAAAAATTTGACTATCGAAATTATTATCTCTTTGAAAATTTGTATTCGAATATTGATAACATTTTGTCGTTTTCCGCTATTTCTAAAATATGATATTTAAATTTTAAATTTCTATGAGTTTACTTGTCAATACAGTTCTTCAATTACAAATGTGATTTCAAAATTAGGTTATTTCCGCGAAAATTGATTTTGAAATTTGGGCAAAAGAAGATGACGTGGCAATCCGGGTTAACAGAACTCGGGGCGCTACAATGGTGAAGGTAAAAAGGGATATCGTTGTTTTGATCTAACAACTCAGAAACTTTATGTGTCTCGTCATGTTGTTTTTCTCGAGCATATACCTTTCTTTTCTATTCCATCCACTACTCATAATTTGACTAGATCTGATCTTATTCGTATAGATCCATTTTCTGACGACTCTGACAGTTTATCATCTCAGGTTCCCAATACCTCAAATACCTCTTCTCATGTTCTTATCCCGTTATCTTTACAACCAACTCGAATTGATCATTCTGCAGGTACTGACACTTTACTCTCCGGTACACCTGGAGGTCCCTCTTCTCCTACGGTCCCTCAAGCTCCGTCTGAGATTATGGATCCACATCTATGTCAATCCACACGCATTCGTAAGTCTATAAAGTTACTAGATTTTGCTTATTATTGTTATTCTTCATCTTTTACTTCATTTTTGGCTTATATTCATTGTCTCTCTGAGCCTTCTTCCTATAAAGAGGCAATTATTGATCCTCTTTGGCAGCAAGCTATGGATGAGGAACTTTCTACTTTGCATAAGACTGGTACTTGAGATTTGGTTCATCTACCTCCTGGTAAGAGTGTTGTGGGTTGTTGTTGGGTGTATAAGATCAAGACTAATTTTGATGGATCAATTGAGCGATACAAAGCTCGGTTGGTTGCAAAAGGGTACTCTCAACAATATAGTATGGATTATGAGGAAATATTTGCTCATGTTGCAAAAATGACTACTATTCGTACTCTTATTGCAGTAGCTTCCGTTCGTCAATGGCGTATCTCTCAACTTGATGTTAAAAATGCCTTTTTGAATGGAGATTTTCAAGAAGAAGTTTATATGGCACCCCATCCTAGTGTTCCACATGATTCTGGGTATGTTTGCAAGCTAAAGAAAGCGTTATATGGTCTCAAACAAGCACCTCGTGCTTGGTTTGAGAAATTTTCTGTTGTGATCTATTCCCTTGGATTTACGTCTAGTAGTCATAATTCTGCTCTTTTTATTAAGTGCACTGATGCAGGTCGTATCATTCTATCTTTATATGTTGATGACATGATTATTACTGTTGATGATATTGATGGTATTTCAGTTTTGAAAACAGAGTTAGCTAAACAGTTTGAAATAAAAGATTTGGGTTCTCTACGATATTTCTTGGGTATTGAGGTAGCCTGCTCACCTAGAGGTTATCTTCTTTCTCAGTCAAAATATGTTGCAGATATTCTTGAGCGGGCTAGACTTACTGATAATAAGACTGTTGATACTCCCATTGAGGTTAATGCAAAGTATTCTTCTTCTGATGGTTTACCTTTGTCGGATCCTACTTTATATCGTACTATTATTGGGAGCTTGGTATATCTCACTATTACTCGTCCAGATATTGCATATGCTGTTCATGTTATTAGTCAGTTCGTTGCTTCTCCTACTACAGTTCATTGGGCAACTGTTCTTCATATTTTGTAGTATCTTCGGGGTACAGTCTTTTAGAGTCTTTTACTTTCATCCACATCTTCCTTGGAGCTGCGTGCATACTCTGATGCTGATCATGGCAGTGATCCCATAGATCGCAAGTCTGTTACTGGTTTCTGTATTTTTTGGGTGATTCTCTTATTTCTTGGAAGAGCAAGAAACAATCTATTGTTTCTCAATCTTCAACTGAAGCAGAATATCGTGCTATGGCATCTACTACCAAAGATATTGTTTGGCTACGTTGGTTACTTGAAGATATGGGAGTTTTTCTTTCTCATCCTACTCCTATGTATTGTGACAACCAGAGTTCTATTCAGATTGCCCACAACTCGATTTTTCATGAACGGACTAAGCACATTGAGATCGATTGTCACCTTACTCGTCATCATCTCAAGCATAGCACAATTACTTTGCCTTTTGTTTCTTCTTCTTTGCAGCTTGTAGATTTCTTTACTAAGTCGCATTCTATTTCTCGTTTTCGTTTTCTAGTGGCAAACTCTCGATACTTGTAACTGCCGCATCGTGAGTTTGAGGGGAGATGTTAAGAAATATAATTTTATTTTATTTTATTGTTTATTAAGGGTAGAATAGTCTTTTTAGTTTTCCTTATTTTAGACTATATATAGTCTCTCTATATTTAGGTTTGGGATTCACTTTTTTATTATGCATTATTAATGAAACCCTAGCCTCCCTTTTTCTTTTCTTTTTCTTTGAATTGTTTAACACTCGGTGGTGTTGGGATAGTGCTATTGGATCTTGCCCTTGACAAGAACGGCGCCAAGAGCGTCAAGGTGTCGTATGCATCGGCTGGGGTTCATCTGTGGTGATTTCGTATGTCTTGAGTATGCTCTTTGTTCGGATTAAGATCCCACGATATCTCCACTGAGTTACTTCACATTCTGTGTTTTACTTTTTCTGTTAGGAATTTGATAGATGAAGTTTTTCTCGTTTGATTTTTCAAGTGTAACAAACCTTTAGACTAATTCAACGCCTACCCGTTAGACATATGAGTTGGAAGAAAAAGAATTAACTATGGAACATTGGTAATTATATGCAATATTTTGTTATTGTTGGTTGCTGGATGTTTTAAAGAATTGAGATTTAGGTGATGGATTTCAATGTAAATGGTAACATTTTGTTGGTCACAATAGATGGGATTCTCTAAATGTTATGATGATCAGTTGTGCTTTTTGTAGTGAAAAGTGAAACTGGATTGAGGATTTTTAATACTTTTTTGTAGAGTGTGGATCGGTACCAAAAAGTGGAGAAACCAAAGATGGAAACACCAATTAATGAGAACGAGATTCAGATTGCATGCCAAGGCAGGATGCGGAGATATATTACTTATACATGTATGCTCTCTCTCTCTCTCTCTCTCTCTCTCTCTTTATGTATGGAAAATAATTAGTTTTTTTTTTACATGTTTATATATGTTTTTACGTGATAATTTAGTTTAGTTTGCAACCCTTTTGTTTTACTGATTGCTTAATGCCGTTTGCATGGTTTAGCATTTATTTGCTTAAAGAAATGGACTCTGTTAATTTATTTATTGTTGTAATTTTCTAGTTTCGTTTTTATTATAATAATTTTTACGTGTCTTTTAATGCTATAAAGAGATTTCTGTACAAATAAGAAAAATTATTTGGATATATATGCTATTGCAGAGGAGAATTGTTGGTCCTCACCAAATCACAGCTATTCAATCCACTGACATAACACACATGGGATCCATTAGAGGAAGGCCTCCAAACGTAAGAGCAGTTCAAATGGATTGTGGAAATTGTGGAAATGGATTTTATTTTTTTATTTTTGGAAATGTATTGAATTTTTAGATGCTTCAAAATTTTGGATTTAATTTTGTATGAATATTGTTACATTTTGGAGTAATATTAATAATGATTAATGGAGTTGTTTGATATTGTCATCTTCTATTCTATTTTATGGTTGATTTGTGCAAATACTATACAAGTAAGGTTACAAAGGGCTATGGGACCACTCAAAAAACGTTGCCGTGACATCGAGGTTTGCAACATATTAAAAAACGTTGCAAAAGGTTTTCGGCAACATTTTTTGAATGTTGTAAAAGACTGTTTTTATTGTAGTGTTATTGTATCTTTAACGGTCCTAATTCTTTTCTATAACTATGAGACTTAGGTTCTCAATAAAATACACAAAAGTCTATGGAGTTCTTTACTTTCTTCTCTTTTCTCTCTATTTTATAATAGTGTGTTAGATCCAATTTTGTAATTAGCAAAATTAGCAATTTCCAAATTTGTAATTGGCAATTTTCTTAGTCAAAATCATGTCCTGATTGAATTGTATTAGGGAGTATATCGAGTTTTAATCAAAGTCAAAATAGGATATATTGAGTCCATTTCATAGTAAAATTAGTTTGGGATTGATAGAGTCCTTGGAGTAGTGAAAGATGTTCAAGAACATCACATATGATCAATGGGATGCAATCAGAAGTCAAATGAGTGTCAAAGTATTACCCAAGATTTGCTCCAAATTCTCACCTACAAGTTGCGACACATTTTACAATAGAAAATTCGAATTTGAAAAGGTATTTCTAGAAGAATTTTAGCTTTTTGAGTTAGTTTTTCAACGCACTTTGAATCATCTCAAATAGACATTGGGAGAAAAAGTTACAACGAAAATACTGACTGCTGCTCCCTGACGCTAACCTAGGAGCTCGAGCGACGGATCGTAATTCAGTTTTCCTAGTTTGCATAAAACGCTTATTTTTTATTCCCTTTTCATCCCAAACAGCTCCATTATAAATATACAGCCTCATGAACGTCCCGAGGTGTATAAAATCATTATATTATCTTAGAGATCTCATTATTGAAGATCAAACACTCATACCCAAGTTTCACAGTTTCATATAATTGATCCCAAACATTATTCCATCATTAGTATAGCATTGTTGTAATTTAAGAGTTGGTTCTTTGAAAGCTAAATACATATTCCAATATCTTTTGCCTCAGCCTAAAGGTCAAAACACAAAAAGATATTAGATCAAACACCAAAACAAAACCCTACTTTCGCCAATTAGCCTTTAGGTTTCTGAAGTTTTTGGAACAGGTGCTTGGAGTTCTAACGCTCGAGAACGAGGTTAACTCTTATTGATCCACACGAAGACAAAAGTAGCTCAGAGTTCTAAGGAGTGCGAACATGCATAACCAAAGCAGTTTCTTAGTGATTTACAAGTTAGGTGGCTAGAGTCCGCTAAGGTTTAGTAGCGTCTAGACTAATTGTAAGTTAATTTTTCTAGCAGATTTTTTCAGCATGTTTGTTCGGAAGTTTTTATATCCTGGGTTGGGATTTTCCTCCGTGGTTAATTTTGGTGTTATGTATTGCTTTAGATCTGATTGTTTTATATTATTGACACTTAGGATTAATTTAATTGAAATAATTAACTTAATTATCTAGCAATAAATAAATGGTGACTCGTTGCTTTTTATTGTTAATTCTGCATAATTGGGTCTAAACATAAATATTAATTCAACACAGTGTATAGCATTTAACAATATATACAAGTAGTTGACAGAATCATTTACCTGGAGCCATATATCCAATGGTGCCCAACGTCTTGGTAATTGAAATTCTCTGGTCTTTAGTTAAAAGCTTGGAAATGCCAAAATCTCCAACATGGGCAACCATATCTTCATCTAAAAGTATGTTGTTGGGCTTCAAATCACAATGGACAATCGAAAAGGGACACCCATAATGTAGATACTCGAGTGCACATGCAACATCTATCATTATTTCCAATCTTTGAGCCATATTTAGAAAATGGTTGCTCAAGGATAGCCATTTTGTAAGGTTTCCATTAGGCATATATTCCAGCACCAAGGCTTTAAGATCAAGGTTAGAGCAACTACTAATTACCTTGACAAGATTTCTGTGACGAATGTTGCACAATATTTGGCACTCAGTATCAAAACATTGGTTTGCACCTTCCAAATCTAGATTAAAAACCTTAATTGCAGCTGTCATTCCATCTCGAAATATTCCCTTGTACACTGAACCAATACTGCCTTTGCCAATAAGATTCTCTTCACCAAAATTATTGGTAGCATTTAGAACTTCATAATATGAAATCCTCTTGACGGTGATTAGGGTAGTAGAGTGAGCTGGTAAAAGTGTACTTCTGCTACGGCGCCTTATTACATAAACTACGGTAATGGCCAGACTCAATACAACAGCAATTGATGGTAAAATGTACTTCAAAACTCTAGTATTACTAGTTGTATTATCTTTGCATCGCTTGACCTTAAATTGAGATGCTCCACACAAGTCTCTATTGCCTACAAAAAAATCTGACATGAAATTCTTAAAAGGCCCTCCATTGGGAATTTCACCACTGAGTTGATTGAATGAAACATTGAAATACTCAAGGTACTCTAGTCTCTCCAATGACTTGGGGATTGCACCGTAGAGATTGTTCTTGGATAGATCCAATTTTTTCAATGAAATCAGATTCCCAAATGACTCAGGTATATGACCATGTAATTGATTGTTCGACAATGTTAGATTTTCCAAATTCTGAAGTTGCCCAATGGAGCTTGGAATGTCACCTGAAAACTGATTT
>CM032632.1:5611925-5706209 GCA_019097785.1 Fraxinus excelsior
ACGAACTCTACATCTAGATATTGTTTATCTTTTATGTTAAGTCAGATTAGTGGAGTATTTGTCAGCTTGCATTGGATATAATTTTTAAAACACCATATATGTTTGCTTATGTGACCCATATTTTAAGCAATCCATGATTACATAGAAAACACTTTAATTATCGTCAGAGATTGATACGGTACATGTGCAAATTTTATGTCTATGTCGATTATTAATTAGATTCTAATATAGTAAATGCTTTCTCTTCTTTATATAACAGAAGTATAATTCCTTAGTGAAAGTAAGAGAATAAAAATTATTGAACAACTTTTTGCTATACTCGGGAATTTTTGCGTGGTATGATGAAATTGGCCAATAAACTTCACTTAAAAATTATGGGCAGCTGTTGACTTATTAGCAGGGTGCCATTTCACATTTGTCTAATTTATCCATCATTTCATGCATACTTTGCAGCTACGAATATCCACATATATGGATGTCTTAGTGCGATGTGACCAAGTTGTTGAAAATAATATCATCCTGGTGATTTTAGAAACACGTTTTCTAAAATATTTAATTCATCTCTCTTCAAATTCGTGAATTAAATATACAATAATAAGGTTAAAAGGATAAATGTCAAATTGAATAATAATAAAATAAATAATTAAGGTACAAGGATTTGTATTACTCCTCTTAAAATATTGATTTTTTTTTTTGAAATAGAGTCTCAAATCTTAATATTGTATTAGGATCTATTAAACTCATTACAAAGATTTTAAGATTGATCTACTCTCACTATTTTACGATAGCATGTTAAGGAACAATGACGGAGCTAGGGATGGGTTTAATACATAGAAAAAGAAAATTCCATAAACAAATTACACATGAAAAAGAATTGGGCTTGACTTTCCCATATCTTCGTCCCTATTAAGGAATAAATTTCACATAAAATAATAGTAATAAAAAGAAATAACCAACCTATAATGGTTTATGCTATTACTCTTAATAATGTTGACAATTTGAGACAAGTTTATTAAGATAAATCGAACAACTCAATTCAATTAAGATTCGAACGAACATTGATATGCTCTAAAGAGTCACCATGTTACGGGAATATGTTATAAAGGGATAAATTCCACATCTAATAATCATAAAATAAATAACAAACATGATTGGGTTTGGAGTACTTATTTTAACAAGATTGACTCTTTAAAAATGGATCCTTATGTCTTAATATAATATCAAAGTTCGTTAAACTCAAAACGTGTACCCAAATTTCACTCCATAGATTTAAAAACCATAACCCCTTGGTCCTTACCTAGTATAGTTTCTTACATTCAAATTTAGCATAGTAAAATACTAGTACCGCAATTGGTTCAAGTTCAATCTCAATCACCTCGTCCAATAGAGTTCGCTTAATTAATAATTATATTACTTCATTAAATAATGAATTTTCCTACTTGTACATAAAAAAAAAATGATTATGTTTTAAACTGACAAATGATATAATTCCATGTGCCATTATATAATTTATTATGTAAATCTTTACGTATATGTAGCAAGATTCTAAAATAATTATATAAACATAAGAATAAAGCAATGTGTGCAGGGTGTGATGCACAGGTATTTTACAGGGAAATTAGTTCTTGTAGACGTGGCAGCTAATTATTTGTTCCAACATTCTTCCCGCTCCAAATACTTTCCCATAAATTGGAGGGAATCTGCCTAGAAGAATGAAGAGCAAATACACCCAGTAGAACAAGAGTTGGTCATAAAGGGGCAAAAGCATCCCGAGAGCTTCTCACGGGAGAGCTGCAAATTACGATCGTCAAAGAACCACAATTGTTTTAAGTGTTCGATAAACTTAGGGTGTGTTTGGTGGATATTACTGAGAAAATAATGTATTTTAAATAGTGATATGTGTGGTTAAAACGTAAGGAAAAATTATTGATACGATGAAAAATATTATCTTATTGAAGAATGTGTGATTGATAATGAGTTATGAATAATGTATTTTGAAAGAATGTATGTCAAATATGGACTCGATAAAAAAACTGATTATAGACGCAACTCCTCTATGACTCTATCCATCACTAGTACCAAAGTATATGGATTTTATCTAACTGGGAGCTAATAATTTCGTCGGTAAGCCAAGTAGATCGATGAGGGGATCAATGATGGATTTTTGCCATGGAATATATCATTTACTAATACCTTTCAACGATGTATTTTCAAACTCTCAACGGCATATTCTTGCAATTTTCACGCATAATAGAAGAAGGCTGTGAGTATAAATGTATATATAAAGCAAATATTTCAAATTCTCTTAAAATGAAATGAAAGTTTGTTTAGAGATGGACCATGTCCTATTTCATTTAAAATCACTTAGGCCAAATGCCATTCTATTGCCACCTTTTCAAAATTCCCATTACATGTTGGCCGAGAATTCATCACATCTGGCGACAGTTCAGTCATTTTCCGGTGAACTAAACCGCTAAATCAGTATATCTTCCAAGTAGTGGAATGAGCATAGGATAATTTTGATGGAAAGGATATTTTAGAATGTGCTGTTTAGCATCTCATAAAAAAAATTCCTTTTTCTCCATATATAAATAATGTGATCGTAGCCCTCTATCAGAACACTAGTAAATCGCAAGCCTAGATAAATTTTTACATATATCAGCTACAAATCTATAAATTTTCTCTGATTCGCAGGCGTAAAATCGAGAATAGAAATGGTGAAGTTTTCTAAGCAGTTTGAGTCTCAGCTTGTTCCTGAATGGAAAGAGGCCTTTGTCGATTACAAACTACTCAAAAAAGACCTTAAGAAAATCCATCTCCTCAGCAATGAAACTGAAAATAGCAAGAAAGGAAATGATTCTTTATCAGAGTCCCTATTCTCGTCTCTAAGGAACTATAATTTCCTTGGCCATAGGAAAAGAGAACATAGAGTTATTCAAGTACGCTAATCTTCATCCTGACTCTGTTTTTGTAGTCTCATTTGTCACGTTGAGTAGTCTTCTATCGTTTATTGATTGTTGTTTTTTCTCAGGTTCGACGTAAACTTGATGTTTCATCTAGCAGGGGAGACTTGTATGAGACAGAGCTGTTGGAGAAGTTTGCTGACACTGATGCTGCTATCGAGTTTTTTGCATGTCTGGACCTTCAGCTTAACAAAGTGAATCAATTTTTTAGAATGAAAGAGAAGGAATTTCTTGAGAGGGGCGACTCGTTGCTAAAACAAATGGAGATTCTTATTGAGCTGAAATCTGCTCTTAAGCAAAGATGCTTGAAAGGGGCTTCTTCCCAAGACTTAAAGGAGGATGATTCGATATCAGGCACCATATCATGTGGTGTGAATTTCTTGCATTCTCTTGCTTCACTGAAATTTATTCTCTAGTACTTTTGGAGCTTAATTCACTATATTTTGCTTGTAAATGGTGATAGATTTAGAGTCCATAAAGGACAGGACAGAACTGGAGCCAGAGCTGGAGATGGAGCCGGAGAATTCGACTGATGAAATTGAAAGAAATGATGTGCAATTACCAGACTTTCCGAAATCTGGTGAACTTGTAAAATCAATTGGACTGAAAAGACAGGGCTCTCTTTCGAGTCGAGTTATTAACTACCAAGGGAAGAACTTAAGGATTCACATTCCCCTGACGAATCCGACTCGTACATTTTCAGCTATAACTTATTTACTTTGGGATGATTTAGTAAATCAATCCTCCAAGAAATGTGGTCCAGAGGGAAATAAGTTGCACATCAACAAAAAAAAGCTACATCATGCTGAGAAGATGATTAAAGGAGCATTTGTTGAGCTCTACAAAGGATTAGACTACCTCAAAACTTTCAGGTATCATATCATTATTACTTTGTTATGATTTGGAATTTCTGCTCTTTTAGAAAAACACTAAAAACCATGTTTCTAATGTCTTCCAGGAACCTGAACATGCTTGCTTTCGCAAAGATTTTGAAGAAGTTCGACAAAGTAAGCGGCGTGACATTTTAGATTTTTTTCGGGTTTCATCTTTTTCCTCCATTTAATATGCTTGACAGGCTCTGTGTGTTTTCAGGTGACTAACAAAGAAGTTCTCCCCATTTATTTAAAAGTTGTTGAGAGCTCCTACTTCAACAGCTCAGACAAGGTAAAAAAATAGCAGATTTGACAAAATTTTACTTTTGCTGTCAATATAAGGCAATCCTTCTCCATTTCCACAGTTCGGGGACCCGATATGAAAAACATAGGCGGAGTCGAAGCGTGAAAATATGTATTTAGGCACAAGAATAGTGATGGAACATCTTTACGTGGCATTGTAATTGGAAGATGATTAGATGTGGGTTACAAGAAATCCCATCATGAGATTATTCTTTGACAGTGTTAAGCACTGGCCTTAAATTTTTCATGTCTGTCAATCTAAGATTTGCTTGTCTAGCATATTTTGGAGAATTTCCTGCCAAATTTTTCAAAAATGTAATGAATTTTGAATTGAATGACAGGCTTTGAAGTTAGCAGATGAGGTTGAGGAGCTTTTCATCAAACATTTTGCTGAAGATGATAAAAGAAAGGCCATGAAGTACCTTAAACCGACACTGCTAAAAGAATCACATTCTGTAACATTTTTCATTGGTGAGTTTCTTTCTTCCAATCAATTCATGTGCAATATTGAAAAATTGGTGATTATGAATCAGCCACTATATCCTGAAAAGTAATGATTTTATAGAGTTCACTTTTTGAAGTGGACTACAAAGAAAGTCGCATAATGAGCGATTATAGGAACGAAGTTCTACATGGGTTCTTAACCTACCGCAACCCTCCTCCACTTGAGTTTGGAACCGGGTTTGAAAAATAAGACATACGAAGGCATTCGTATTAACTAATAGTTCAAATTGTAGCTAGTTCCTTTCGGCTTGTGAGACACTAGTTTTTGAATATTTGTACCCACATTAAACAAGAGAAATGTGGAATCTATCAATGCCACAAATCTTCAAGATAATAATATTACTTCTTAGAGTCCATTTAGCATGACTTTTGCTTTTGCTTCCGAAAGACAGTGTTGTAAAGAGCGGTGCCTAGGTGTGAAGTGAGAGCAAAACGCCTCGCTTCGCGCTTTTTTGTTCTTTTTCATTTCATTCATTTATTTATTTATTTTTACTCAAAGGCGTGCCTAACGCACACTTTTTTTACGCTTTTACGTTTTTAACACTTTTTTCCATTAATTATTAAATAATTTTTAGATTGAATTAAAAATTTAAAATTTAAAATAATATTAAAATAAAGAAACGTCCTTTTACGCTTTTTAACGCCTAAGCTCGACTTCCACGTTTCGCCAGGCTTTACGCTTTTTAAAATACCGACAAAGATCCCTTAATTTTTGTTTAGAGACTAATTTTTTTTAAAAAAAAAAAGTTATATTGGACCAACTTCTTCTAAAAGCACTTTTAACTCGAAGAAACATTTTCATAAAATTAACCAAACAGGTCAGTTTTTGGATCTCAAAAGCCATGCCAAACAGATCCTTAATATATTTAATCGTTAAATGTAATCTTATCCCAAGAATATTTAGAGCGTTTTGAGTCCCATTTTTTGCTGTAGAGAATGTGTGATTAAAAAAAAGAAATTTTTTGGATTTGCATGTAATATTATTTTATTGAAGAATGTGAGGTTAGAAATAAGAGAGAAAAATGTATTTGGAAATAAAATGGAGATTCTTAGCATAATTTGATTTCTATCCAATAAACATAATCGCTGTGTTATTTGTACAACTCAATAATACTAGATATTCGCTGATCTTTTGCATTTTCTTTCGAAAAATAGGGCTATTTGCGGGATGTTTCCTTGCTCTTTTCGTCGGATATGTTATCATGGCTCATGTTACAGGAATGTATAGGCCTAAATCAGATATGATGTACATGGGAACTGTCTATCCTGTCCTAAGGCAAGTAAAGTTTCATTTGTTCTATTAGTGTTTGACGTAAAAAGATTTCATGGCTACTAATTGAATTTCCTCTATAATTCTGCAGCATGTTCAGCCTTCTGTTTTTGCATTTCTTCCTATATGGATGCAACATTTTCATGTGGAGAAAAACCAGAATAAATTATAGTTTCATCTTTGAGCTTTCTCCAACAAAAGAACTCAAGTATAGAGATGTATTCTTGATCTGTACTACATCAATGGCTGCTGTAGTCGGGGTTTTGTTTGCTCATCTATCGCTTGTCGCAAAAGGCTATTCTTATGCTCAAGTTCAAGCTATCCCAGGTCTTCTTCTACTGGTAAGACGCAAAAAGTTTTACATTAGCACTCTACCATAACCCTCCTCTTTTATCCCAGCTTAAAACTTCATTTCTTTGATTTGAAGTCAATAAATGAATCGAATCTTTTGACAGTTTTTTCTTGTGCTCTTGGTCTGTCCATTCAACATTTTCTACAAATCGAGCCGGTTTCGCTTCCTTTGTGTAATGAGGAACATCGTTTTGTCCCCTTTGTACAAGGTTGTCATGCTGGATTTTTTCATGGCTGATCAACTTTGTAGCCAGGTAACAAAATCACTATTACCAGCAACATATGTCAGCTAAAGGAACTTTTTTCAAGAACTAATTTGATTTTACACACTATGAATCAGGTGCCAATGCTAAGAGACCTGGAGAATGTAGCATGCTATTATATAACTGGAAGCTACAAAACTCAGGATTATAAATATTGCATGAGGACAACATATTACAGAGATCTTGCTTATGCAGTTTCCTTCCTACCATATTACTGGAGGGCTATGCAGGTTCAGCATTATTCTTCGCCTTTTGTTGTATTAATTATATTTCTTTACAGTGCTATGTTATACAATTTGCTGATATATACAATTTTATTACAGTGTGCTCGAAGATGGTTTGATGAAGGACATAAAAGCCACCTTGTAAACCTGGGAAAATATGCGTCCGCAATGCTGGCTGCCGGAGCCAAAGTGGCATACGAGAAAGAAAAGGGTTTAGGACGGCTTTGCCTAGTCGTAGTTATGTCGAGTGCTGCAACTGTGTATCAACTATATTGGGACTTCGTAAAAGATTGGGGTTTGCTTCAGTTTCATTCCAAGAATCCATGGCTAAGAGATGAACTAATTCTTCGTCAGAAATTCGTTTACTTTTTCTCAATGGTATATGCCAACCCCCTCCCCCATTCGTTCTTTTCAATGCTTTTCAACACAATATATTATCTCAAATCTGATAATTTCCCAGATATTACACTTACAAAATGACTCCAAATCAATCAGAGATGACAAATGAGAGGGTTGCGTAAACACCACCCCACCCCACCCCCCACTCACCCCAAAAAAAAAAAAAAAAAAACAGAGATTTTTCTGCTGATCCTTAATTTTTCTGAAAAACACAGATTTTATTTCCTCGAGGCAAACTGTTTTGAACAAAATCTTTTACTTTCTGCAGGGATTGAACCTTGTTCTCAGGCTAGCTTGGTTGGTAACAGTTTTACACTACAATTTTGGAAGTGTAGATTACAGAGTAACTGGATTGTTTTTAGCAGCACTAGAAGTCATTAGAAGAGGGCAGTGGAATTTTTACAGGTAAAATTAACACTTTTCAATGTTGCTTCAAGGTTAAAAATCTCAAATGATCGTTGTAATTTTAATTTTTTCCCATAATTTCGACATTGTTCCCCATCTATTGCTTCATCTCCTTCCATTGGAAATTAAGGATTTCAATCTGTTGAGAAACAACTTGGAAGTACAGTGGCTATTCGAATTTTTTTTTTTTTTGAAGTTCATTTGTTCGAAAACAACGATGAAACTAAGAACATTAGGATTTTTTACCAACGTTTCATTCGCTGCTCACCCACTCGTAATGTGCTAAACCAACTCAGCCAAATGCCTGGCAAAGAGGGAACACATTTAGTTATTCAAATTTTTATCTTAAGCATGCCCCCCATGCAGACAGATGCACAATTTTTCATCAATAGGCGATAACGACAATTTATCCCAAGACGGTATACCATGTTGGACCAACTTGTTTGGAGGTGGATCAACATACTCAACATCCAACATTCCAATTGCTTATTTGAACAATTATTTTGATACAGATTGGAGAATGAGCATCTGAATAATGCTGGCAAATTTAGAGCTGTGATAACTGTGCCACTTCCTTTTCATGAAATGGATGATCAAGATTGATGATGCCTATTCACAACAGATGCTAAAAGAATACCAGTTAGGAGTCATACAACTTGTTCAAAGGACTGTAAATTCCATTGTACATGTTGATTATCAAGATATCAACTTGCTTTTCTTTTCATTATTCAGTTCAGGAAAATAATGTATACATCTACACAGAAAAGGTATATAAAATCAAGAATTATGCTATTTGTACAATGTTTTTGTACAACATTATTGACAACGTTGTTTGTGGCAAAAAAAATATTGGTTGAAATGACGAATTGTTTTTTAAAATGTTCAATGACAACATGACACGTGGCATGTTGTCACCAATGATGTCAAAACCATCGTACACCAAGCATTGTTCAAAAAGCAAATGATTTTGTGGCATAGAGGTGCAGAATAGGTCCAGGCTACGTGATGCAGGATAGGAGAAGAAAGCAGTTAGAAAGGGGGGAGAAGCCGAAGAGAACTGGGGGAAGAAGAAGAAGAAGACTTTATCAGTCGAAACTTAATTTTATTGTTGTTGGATTTTATCATTTATGTTTTCTATTTTTTTATTGTTATTAGACTAATAGTAGTGGGTTGACTCAAACCCGTTACTAGCTAGGTTTTCGTTATTATATGATTTTCATATTGTAATTTAGACAATTGATGAATATGATGAATTAAAAAGTGGCTTGCAGCCCGTTTTCTCCCCTCTTCCTCCCGTCCCCTCTTCTTCTCGTTTCTTCTTCTTCTTCTTCTTCTCCCTTTAAATTTATTCATGTTTATGAGCCTATGAAGCCTTTAGATCTTATTCTCATGTCCCAACATGTTAGTGTGTCAATGTCAGCTGAGGCATTTGTACATCATCTTCATGATTTACATATTGAAATCAATAAACGACTTGAAACTGATAATGCATCATTTAAACTTCAAGATGATTTGCATAAATGACGTTTTGAACTTAATATTAGGGATTATGTTATGTTGCAAGCTCGTAGTACTGGTCCTTTTAAAATTGTAAAGCATGTTGGTCCAAATGCACATGGCATCGATCTTTTATCACGATTTGGCTACCACCCTACTTTAACTACTGAGGACTCATTACTTACAAACACCTTCTCAATTCCTTTGATGATCCTGTTCTACTTACTGTGGAACCCCAACATGTTCATGTTAATATATCTACTTCAATACTATATGTTATAGCACACAAAGATATAATTGATGTTATTTTAGATGAACAAATTATGTTGACTAATGATGGAGAAATTTGGTGCTTCATTGCTTGTTGGGTAGTTCCATCTTATGCAAACCATCCATGGAGTCCTACGGGGAAGCTCCAACAAATCTGGATCAAACTGCTGGAGTGTCGATATTTGGTTCTCACGAAGGATCGTCCCCTCGTGGTAGAAGTTTAACCACTCGACGGGATCGAATTTTTCTCCCACCCCGAGAGAGTTGATGCAGATATTTTCGAGACTTAATTTTATTCTTATTGGGCTTTATCAATCAAGACTTAAATTTATTATTATTGAGTTTTATCATTTATGTTTTCTATTTTTTATTGCTATTGGGTTTGTAGTAGTGGGTTTGCCCAAACCCGTTAATAGCTAGGTTTTCGCTATTTATATAATTTTCATATTGTAATTTAGACAGTTGGTGAATATGATGAATTAAAGAGTGGATTGCAATCCGTTTTCTCTCATCTTCATCCCCATCCCCTCTTCTTCTCGCTTCTTCTTCTTCCCCCTGTTCTTTCCAGCTTCTCACCCCTTTCTTGCTACTTTCTTCTCCTATCCTGCATCACTACGCCAACACATAATTGATGAAGCTTGCGCGAACACAAGCCATGCTCTGGACACACCCATCACCCGTGCAAGCTTTTAAAAAACTGCCATGACCAAAGATAAAATCATTACAGGCTTAGTGCCGCTCATATCTTTTAGTAAACCTTTAGAGAAGCCTAAATTCTAATCCAATTGGAAAGAAATTGTCCCATGCAAAATTATGATCGCAAGTATACAGTATTCAAACTGTTACATAAGAAGTCTACCTAGTTTATTTAAGAAGTAGAATATTTCGCAGTATCATTTCAACATAATGAAAAGAAAAATGTTCTAGTTACTTACAAACAGAACATGATATTGAAGGCATCGTGCATCTTGGTGAAGAACTTCGTGGGGCGGTGAGAAATGGGAAGGCATGAAGGTGGTAGAGGAGGCTCAGATTTCTTTTCCTTTTCCCTTCTCTTTAACTGAAAGAATTGTTGCATAGCATCTGCACACTCTGATGCCAATACTCCTCGTCGAATTGTTATTTTTGGGTGGAACGGGTGTACTGGAGCAGCAGGCTTATCAGTTTGTTCCAACCCATTTCCTCCATCTCCTCTAGGAAAAAGCCTGCAGATTGTTAATCACGGATCAGATAAAACCAGTTTCCATTAATCAATGTTTAACAGTACTGCTACAGAGAAATTAGACATCAAACTGCAAAGTACCTTGCTAAATGGTGGATACAAGTCCTATCTAGCTGGAAGACTTTAAGCACTAACGATTACAATAAACATGTAAACCGGATCCTTCCGAAATGAACTAATTATGATGTGAGCCGATGGCCACGAGAATTTTTTATTTTTTTTTGAAAGGTAATCAAATATTTTATTAATCAATGCATAATACACTGGGAGTGTATTATCATTTTAAATCAAAAAGTAACGTGAAATTAGGCAGCCCATCTATATGCCTAGTAGCTGCAACATTAAACCAAATATATAATGTCAAATAAAATAATTCCCTAATTTGCACCGATGACCATGATTGGTGTTCAAAACAACAGCTGTTTCTTTCTCTCCACATGCAACAAACGATGCAACCCAAAATAAAGTCACATACAAGTTTGCTATCATTATCTCAAAACTTTCTCCTCTGTGCTTTTAACATGTCCTCCTTACGCCTTGTCAACACCCAATCCCTGTGTTGCGACGCCAAAATATCGTTCAACGGTAAACAAGCAACATCGCAATGAATAAACGAGTGGTCAATCGTCTCCCCGTCCCTCTTACACATATAGCACAACTCTGTAACATAGAAACACCTTATTCGAATGTTATCCACCGTTAACACCTATCATCTAACCACCGTCCAAAGTAAAAATGCCACAAGTGGGAACTGAAAAGATATCATCACGTGTCAATCTCCACCTACTATAATCACCATCACCTTCCCTGATATGTACCTCGTATAAAGATTCAAAAACAACGCATAATCATCCAATTCACAATCCTACAAACCCCGGCCAAAAACAATGTTCCAACTAGAGCTCCTATTATGGAAATCTAAGACATCATTCACTATGGCAAACGGCTCCAACATAATACGACGCAAAGAAGGAAATCCCAATTTAAGCGGTTGATGTCCATACCAACAATCATCCCAAAAACAGATGGAATTACCATTTACCACTACAAAAGCCAATCTATTCTGAAAGTCTCTCCACCCTCGCTTAATATACTGCCGCAAACTCACCCCATAAGAACCACGTCTCTCATCTGAACTCACCCCTTATTCGAATGTTATCCACCGTTAACACCTATCATCTGACCACCGTCCAAAGTAAAAATGCCACAAGTGGGAACTGAAAAGATATCATCACGTGTCAATCTCCACCTACTATAATCACCATCACCTTCCCTGATATGTACCTCGTATAAAGATTCAAAAACAACGCATAATCATCCAATTCACAATCCTACAAACCCCGGCCAAAAACAATGTTCCAACTAGAGCTCCTATTATGGAAATCTAAGACATCATTCACTATGGCAAACGGCTCCAACATAATACGATGCAAAGAAGGAAATCCCAATTTAAGCGGTTGATGTCCATACCAACAATCATCCCTAAAACAGATGGAATTACCATTTACCACTACAAAAGCCAATCTATCCTGAAAGTCTCTCCACCCTCGCTTAATATACTGCCGCAAACTCACCCCATAAGAACCACGTCTCTCACCTGAGCACCAACCCCCTCCATGACACCATATTTTACCCTAATAATATCTCTCCAAAAACTCTCCCTCTCCACTCCAAATCGCCATAACCACTTACCAACAAAGCTTTATTAAACAGTACTAGACATCTCAATCCGAGACTACCGGATCTAATAGGGGAACAAACTACATACCAGCTAACCAAATGTAATTTCCTCTCCTCCCCTAATCCTCCCCATAGAAACTCCATTTGGATCCTCTAGTTTTTTTGCCACTGTACCAAGAATAGGAAACAATGACGAGAAATAAGTAGGGAGATTCGACAAAGTGGACTTTATGAGAGTAAGACGGCCTCCCTTTGAGAGGTACATACGCTTCCAACTCACTAGCCTTCTCTCCACCCTTTCCACAATAGCCTGATATATGTCATAGGCAATTGCGCACCCTGCAACCTAAAATCGCAGTTAACTCCTCCACGTTATCGATCTCTCCCACTGTGATAGCCTTAAAATTTTCCATATTAATTTTCAATCCAGACAACTTCAAAGCACATGAGTAAGCAACGCAAGTTCCTGAATTGCTCAACATTTGCATCACAGAAAATCAGCGTATCATCTGTGAATAGTAAATGAGAAACCTACAAAAAGCTCCTTAACAAGCTATGCCCCACGGCCTTCTCAAGCATCCAGCTGAAGGCTTTCATTACAATGACAAACAACAATGGGGACAGATGATCTCCTTTCCTCAATCCTATACTACTACAAAAATAACCCTCCGACGTACTATTCACCATGACTGAGAAAGAAACCGTAGATATATAAAACTGAATCCAATGACACCACTTCTCCCCAAAGCCACATCGCCTGAGCATATACAACACAAAACCCCAATTAACGTGATCATAAGCTTTCTGGATGTCGAGCTTACATAATCTGGAACCTTTTAACGAAGTCATTTATATGCATTCATTTGCAAAAAGTACGAAATCCAAAATCTGACGCCATTTAACGAAAGCATTCTGAAATTTAGACACCACTTTACCCAACACCTCTTTTAATCTATTCGCCAAAATCTTCGCAAAAATCTTGTATACCCCACTAACTAAACTAATAGGACGAAAGTCCTTAATATTCGTCGCTCCGACTTCTTAGGAATCAGCACAATAAAAGTAGCATTAACGATTATTAAGAATCTTCCACGCTAAAAGAAATAAGTAAAAACATCCACAATGTCTGATCGCGCCACTTCCCAACAAGCCTTATAGGTCCACGTCTTGCCCTATCATCCCCTGTCAATCCTCGACTTTCCTTCCTCATATCTAATTCTTCTATATCTGATAAGCATTGATTTTTGCGATAGCTAACATCTCCCACTGCCTCCTCATTCCACCTCTTAAGGCCCTCTTTCAAGGCCTTCAATTTCCGATCTAACACGTAACTAGGAGACCCCCTGAAATCATAGGATGCCCCACCAATTCCATACTCATTCCCCAAAACCTTCTACTTTTAACCACATCCTCTCGAACCTAAAAGGAATTCTTCCACTTCGCCTTGCATTCCCAGATAATGAAATATGGAAATTATCTAAATACAACCTCCCCAATTTCCTTTGCGTGACTTCTGGGTACTTAGCCTCCCACTCTCCACATACCAAAAACCGATCTATTCGGGATAGGATGGGTTGTTCTCGATTAGATGACCAAGTAAATTCTCCCTGAATCAAAGGCAAATCCACCAACATGTTCTCCCTAATAAAATCATAAAAGTCCTCCATAGCCCATGTTACTCTCCCCCCAGTGAACTTCTCACTAAGAAATTGGACCACATTAAAATCTCATCCAATACACGTTGGGAGGTTCCACCAACTCATCATCCCAGCCAATTCATCCCACAATCCACCTCTACCCTCATCTACATTAAGCCCGTAAACTCCTATAAACATCCAACGGAAGCTAGCCCCAATATTTCTAAACGAAAGCGAAGGAGAAAATAGCCCTTCACTAACATCCTCTATATCAAAAACTCTAGTGTCCCACATCACTAACACTCCTCTGACGCCCCCGATGATCATACATACTGATACCCCACATGATGTCCTCCCCATAGGCTACTCACAATAGCCCTCAAAACGACCTCCAACTTAGTTTTTTTGTAGACATACAAGGTCAGCCCTACATCCCTTTAATAGATTCTAAACACCTAATATTTTCCCGACTTTGTTAAGCCCCTTCACATTCCAACTAATTATTTTCGGAGTCATCTAAGCATTTCGTCATCCCTCCCCATCACACCTTTCATTGACTCACCACCCTTAACGTCATAATTAATCAAACATTCAAGACGCTTAAGCTCACGATCACCCTTTCTTCTTGTCTTACCTCTCGATGTACCCATCCCATATCCCCTACTAGCTTCCAATTCCTCAAATAATTGCAGACGTCTGTTTTCATACCCATCAGATGACACACCTACCATCTTACTAAAATCTAGAATGTTTTGAAGAACTCAGTTTTAACGATCGAGATTTGACGTCAAGTGCACTAACTTTCGCCATATCCCCAACATAGTCTGTCTAACAGACGTGTGGCTGGGAGATAGCTAGAAGTGGCCGCATCGGATTGTGAGTCGCGTGTGCCAAAATTAACTTCTCCTTCACTGGATCTGCGATTACACTGCTCCCTTCGTGAATAACGTTGTAGTGAGCCTCCGATTGTTCGCCGTCATGTTCGTCGTCATCTACAACGTCATGTGGGTCTCCGATTGTACACCTTTGAGTTGCGACACTATGGTTTCCAGGCGATTGTCTGAGAATTTGTGGCATGAGGCCGATAAGGTTAGGTCGTTTAGATTGGGTCTGGTGACCGGCGACAGTGATGTGGCCAATTGGGTTGGGTGGTGGGTGGCTGTATTTAGATGTGACAGGGGGGACCATCTCTAGGGTTTTGGGAACATAAGGACTATATCTTACAGGTAATCTATAGCCTCTTCTTCTACCACGAGAATATAAATTAACTATAATTAGAAAATAGTGCAGTGATATATATTGTAGCAATGGAATTGGTAACAAATTTGAAGGTAAGCAACGTGAGACAATTTAGATTGAGTTTTCGAAAGATAGATCTGTCCACCTTGAATTACAGAAATGAGCAGAAAGAAACCAACGTATTTCTCAGAAATCATGGACTCAAGAGATTCAAGATTTGTGTAGCAAATAGAAATTTTATGATAAATTTGATACCAGATAGCAGATGAATACACACGAGAATTGGTCAGTCAAAAAGTGTAGTGGGCTCAAAAATAGGTAATCCCAAGAATCTACAGTGCATATAACAAATTCTTATGAATAATTAGTCTACAATGATTGCCAGATAAACTGCATTTCATCTTGTACTACTGATATGACCATTCTCAATTTAAAAGCTACTTTACTTTCTTGAAAATTACATTATTCAACATGCAAAGTAAAGAACCAAAACTTTGAATTAAGACACGATAAACTTCATTATATATTTACTTATATTTTGGGAAAAGAAACAAACTTTCGCATAATTCTACGTAAATGGAAAAAATAGAAGACAGGTAGTGATTCTGAATCTGTTTACTCTCATAATTGAAGCTAATATACTATGCATACAAACCTATACTCAAATCAAAAGAGCTTATAGTAAAATTAAAAACTGGGTGCCATAGTAATTAACAAGTGAATCTTATTCAATTTACAAAAGAAATAAAAAATCAGGCATAAAAAAGTTAGAAGAAAAATGATTGTGTACACAAAACTTGAGATACACAGATTAGAGGAAGAGTTAAGACTATGCAGGGAAACTCGTTTAGCTTTTAGCCGGAGTTACAGTACAAAATGAATATTGAATGGATAGTGTGAAAGAACAAAATTTCCTTCTGTGGTTAATGATCCTTTAATTGCATAATAATATTGCAAAATCAAGTCATCTAGTGCTTCAAAATAAAGGCATTAAAGGAAAAGTAAAAAGATTATGCAAAAGGTACGCAAATGAATTCATATTTTCTTGTCTCTCTTTTGGCGTGCAAAATAAGATGCTTTTGGAAAATAGAGAAAATTGGAAGGGCAGAAGGGGCAATATATGATTTCAATTGTGTCATGAAGAGACCTATAAGCTGCCTACTACAGGACACAGTACAATTTCATTTATTTTCAAATAGCATCAAAACATGATACAGGAATTTATGATATGGCCTCATTACAGGAGCAATGCAATTAATATCAACTTTTTTATATATCTCATTTGTGTCTTTTACTGGAATAAATAAGAGAGATATAAACTAGCTTCATGGAATAAGAGACGACCAAAATTTCAGGTGTCTTTGAAACAACTAATTGCCATATTAAACTAAGTGTGTGAAAAGATTCAATAACAGAATCATGATTTCCTTAAAATTAACAATTGCAAAATCATAGTTAAACTGGTTACCTAATCCAGCTGCCATCAGCTCCTAGTAGCTTATTGGGGGATCCCCACACAACAGTGTCAATTCTAGCTTGATATATTGCTCCAGCACACATTGGACATGGTTCAAGAGTTACATAAAGTGTAGTTTCCTGCAAAAGAGGAAATTCAGGTACTCAACATGGCCTTGCTACATTGTTTGCATAATCTACATACCATACAAAGTAGTAGACATGTCAAGAGCACAGTAGTCACCCAGTTTCTAGAGATTTATAACTCGAAATGTGTTGCATCAAATATATCATTTATGCCTTTGACAAGATACAAGTTAGATCAAATTATCTTCCAATAAATTTTCCAATCTTTCGAGAAACCAAGGAATAAAAAACCTTGTGCATGTTGCTACTCTATTAGACTTATACCAGATAAGATACTATAGTATTATCGATGATTTGGGGCTTTTTGGCAAAAAGTTGAGGACATTATCCTAGGTTTAAGTAGAAAGATTCAATTAAATTGATAAAGACAGAAAATACTGAAAGCCTCCATGTCTGGAGCATGTTTGAAGCCTCCCGTATGCAGATCATTTCCGCGTGGGCAGTGGAGTCATGTAACTCTTCTACTCTGAAATATTTGCAATTACAGAGAAGTCAATCAATTACCTTCAATGAACAAATCAGCAAAAAAGCATAAGAAAGCACAACTTACAGGTTGCATCCACGAGCAATTATCTTTCCACCGTGCACCAGCACAGCCCCAACAGGCACCTCCCAGTTGTCAGCAGCTTTTTTGGCTTCCAACAGTGCTTCCCTCATAAACATTTCATCGATTTTTCGCTGCTCTGCTTCGACTCTATATACTTCTTCCCACTCATCAAATCTATCTTGCGGGATTTGGTCTTTCCTCTTAAGTTTCCTTTGTTTCAATTTCTCATTAACCTCAGGCCTTGATTCCGCCAAATCAGTGGAAACTTGTAGCCCACGTGTGTCACTACCAAACGAACCATCTTCTGCAGCCTCGGAGATTTCTTTCACAATGGGAGATCTTCGGAGACGCATTGCAGGCAATGGTATTAAGGACTCTGATATTGGAGCACCAGAGGAGGAACCTTCAAAGTTTCTTTTGGAAGATTCTTCACCAGAAGGCAAAGAAATGGTCATAGATGCTGAACCACTTTCCAGGACAGTCGAAGAGGATATATTATCCACTCCTACTTCCATTGCATAGGCCTCTACAATTGAGGTCCTGGAACCATTTTCTTTAGTCTGAATTCTAGATTTGTCTTGTTTTTGGTGGATAGATGCAGGTTCTCGAGTCATTCTTTCTTTTCTTCCACTCGCTTCATCTTCTTCAGCTTCATGACCAGAAAACCATGCATCACTACTTGTAGATTGATTGGTTGAAACACCACCTGCCTTTTCACTTGTGTTATGGCTTTCAGAACGTGTAGACCACTTCAGACGAATAATATCACCAATGATATTCCAGAAGGACCTGCCACTTCTCTTGACAATAGCGTTCTCTGCTTTGCTTGTATTATCCTGTACTTCTTTCTTGGAATGCTCCTGAACAGATTTTTCATCAACCTCCCATGTTTGATCTGATGGCCCTTTTGTTTTAGAACCCCTAGAGGAATGCCTTGAGTGATGCTCCTTCGTATCAGACTCTCCAGACACATATTGACTCAAATCCTTTCGGTTACTTTGCTCTTCCTCGTGCACAAACTTAGATTTATAAGTTTTCTTCTCCTCATGGATTTCAGAAGTTGAAATTTCATGCCTTACCTTCTCAACAAACTCACCAACATGGTGTGCAGAAGATTTCTGTAATTGCTCAGCTGACCCAATTGCATCTTCACTGGAGATGAACTTAAATGGCTGTTCATGAGCTTCATTGCTCTTGGCCCTACCATATTTTTCATGATGCAACGCTGGAGACCTCCCCAGGACACGTCTATGCAATGCAGTAGAGCCACTTTCTGAACTTCCATCATTCACCTCCTCAATCGCAAGCCCACTTGTTGATTCAATGTGCAATTCACCTCTTGCTGCTAATTGAGAAGATGGAGGTGTCAATAGTGTCTCTGATCTTGTCTTGTTTCCATCTTTTGCACCTATTAAATCGCCAGAATGAGTGGCTGTTTCATTAGTCATTTGTTGTGTTCCAATTCTGACACCCGTTCTTCCGAAGCATTCTTCTTGTGTTTGAAAGTGTTGCTCTTTGGATTCTATATACGAGCCATAAGCTAAATTCACATTTCCTTCTTGTTTTATAATCCTCCTATCTGACTGAATCTGTGAAATGGAACTGCTTCCTTTCTTCGTCAAGTTTTCTTTTTCGTCTACCATACTGGTAAACTGGTCATGTTGTTGATTCTTTTCAGCATCATAAGTAATGACGTCAGTTGAATATCCTTCCACTTTCTTCATTCTAGTTTCACACAGCTGCTGAGATATGGAGGTCTCTCTGGCATCAGTCCCTCGAAATTTTGATACTTCAGCAACTTTCTGAGTATTTCTCAAATATTCATCTTCTCTGATACCAAGTCCAACCACTTTTCGATGTTCTCTTTTTGCTTCTGAACTTAAACTAGTAACTTTAGTGGTATTTTCCTCCCCGCCACTGTAAAGCTTTTGAGAGCCATAAGTGGTTACAACTTGGTCATCACGGTTCTCAGGCATTTCCGAAAATTGTTTATGCTTTATCCTTGTCTCAGACTGTTCCATGGCTTCATTACCTGTTTGCCTCTGCTGTTGTCTTCTTTCCTCATCAAACTTCAGACCAGAAGTTGATTTTATATTCCTATCATCATAACTCTTGTAGGAACCAGAAGTCTTTCCATAACCACTTTCAAGAACCTCCAAAATGCTTGAATCCTTTTGCAAGGTTCCCTTTCTAGACTTTGTCTCTTCAATGTTTACATCAGTAAGCTTTTTCTCTGATTTCTTTCTGAAGTCAGACTCAACACCACTAGATCCAGCACGCATACCTATATCAGTACTTTTCTTTCTCAAGCCAATCCTGTACTCCTCTTTCCCAACTTCCTCACTGACGATTTTGTCACTCCTTTCTGAATCCTTCTCATACACATTAGACAATTCGACCCCACCCTCTCCTGTACCCTCAATTTCATCATCACTGTTGTACTCACCAGTCAAAGATAGGGAATAGTATGAAGAGCAACTAGAACCATCTATCCTCATCCTCTCCCCGTGTTCCTCTCTTCTGAGCAAATCATCTCTCTCTTCCTCTCCCGCCCTCACCTTCCAGTTCTCTTTTCTCAACAAAGTTTCCCTCACTTCTTCCTTTGCCCTAGCATTTCCATTCTCTGTTCTCAACAAAGCTTCCCTTTCTTCTTCCTTTTTCCGCACATTCAATTTTTTTTTTCTCTGTAGATCTTCTGTGTCTTTTTCCCTCCTGATCCTTTCCTCTCTCCTCCTCTTATCCTCCTCCCTGGACCTAAAAACCACTGATTCATACTCAAACTTTGACTCACTCTTGGGAAGACCCAAATTAACTCTTTTCATCTTACTCTTACACCGATTACTAGTCTCACCATTTCCGTTTTTCTCCATTACTATCTTCTTGATTAGTCTTCTATTCTCCTCTCTTACATCAGAACACTGCCCACATAATTCCTCAGTCAACAAATTACGCAATACCTCGGCCTCGTCAGCACCTCCAAAACTACATCTTTTGCTCCCTTCCTCAGAAACCATACATTTTCTCAACCACCCTCTTCTCCCACCCACACATCTATCCCTAACATGACACACTTTATCACAATAACAGCTTCTATCAACACCGCAAACCGGTACCCGAATATAATAACAACGGTCAAAACCTCCAAAGATCAGCTTTTTATGAGGAAACCACTGAATTAAAGTGGATTTCCTTAACCCATATAAATTACAATTACAATTACAATTACAGCTTGGGCTTAAGGGCACTTTATATACCGAATTAGATAAACAAGTACAATATGTTCTTGATGACGAAGGTGGTGAATATGCACGTGGGTACCTGCCCAATCTTTCATTCGAGCAGTATGTGTAATCACCGAATGAAAATGAGAGTGACACTCTTGTTCCAAGTGACACTGTTGAAGTTATAAAACTGTTGTCCATTTGTCAGAGAGAACAAGAGAGTTTTTTACCTGCAGATGACAAGTGGGTTTTGGAGGATTTGGTGAAGGCGACGCTGCAGTGAGGATCATGTAATGTGGGTCTGCGTTGGATCGGATAGATGAAGTGAGAAATGCAGAGTAAAAACGAGCACCTAAAAACCGGATGAGTTAGTGATTTGGCAGTAGGTAAACAGACGTAGGTCCGAGGATGGTGCTTTAAATTGAAAAAGTAATCGTTATTGTTCACTTTTATTATATGAGTAGATCCAATAATGATTATATTTTCAATTTAATTTAAATTTTAAGCATGATCGAACACGCCATTAATTAAATGAGTAGACACTTTTATTTAGGTTAGTACTTGCTCATTGAATAAAAAAAAAAGTTATTAACTGCTCATTCACCTATTTAAATATTTACCCACCCATCACTTGTTAACGGAAAAGTCCACTTAAACAACGAAAAACTGACGTGGCTTATTGACACCGTTAACTTGTGCCAGATAGGCAAATGTATTTCAAACAAAACACATGTTTTCTTTAATTTAAAACACGTTTTTATTCAAAGTCAGTTTTCTCCAAATCAAATACTTTGAATCCCTAATTAAAAAACAGAGCATCTTCTTCCCTAAATCAATCTACAAGAATATTCTTCCTCAAAAATGATAATCGAATTGAACCATACAAAAAGAAATCCAAAAAACGAAGAGCAACAACCACCACCAACTCTTCCAAATTTCACTTCATGCCAATGTCTAGATGATGGAAAAGTGGAAGACTGAAGCTTTTGTGCAAACCAAGACAAAAAAATTTGCAACTTGAAATCATGGTTGAATATTTGTAGGAGATTAATTTCATTTACACCACCAAGGGCGAGGAAGAATTCATCAACTTTTTCATCATGTTGGAGAAGTTTTGAAGTTCTGGCACATGTTACAACTTGGGTAGCACTTGTTATACAAAAATCAGGTGTTGGCATGAACTATTGGAGATTAGAAATCTCCAATTCTGGTGGTTGCACTTTACCTAAAGTTCAATTAATTGGGGAAATGGTAGAATCCATTTCAAATCGACAATTTTGTTGATCGGAGAATGAAATCAAAATTCTTTCATTTTTGGGAAGAATGTGATTTATGAACCTAGGTCTGGAATTGGGGAAGAAGGTGAGTTGGATGAAATGAGTATTATTGGTTGAAGAAATGTTTTTCGTCTGGCACGAGGAATTTTCGTCTGGCAGGTGGAGTTTTTTGCCTACTATACAAACGGGAAATGACCGTGGTGATTGATGTGTAAATAAATGAATAGTTCAGTAAGCATTTGGTAACCTTCTATTTTTTGATGAGCTGGTAGTAACCAAGTATAAAATTTAGTGGTCACTCGTTTAATTAACTCACTTTAAATCGGTTAATTATGGCATGTTTGATTCAAATTCTTAAAAAAATGCATTTTTTCAATACTCTTTTTCAACTACACAATCTTAATAAAATAATATTACACGCAAATTCAAAATTTTTTGTTCTCTTTTAACCACATATTTGTCATCACATCACTATTTAAAATGCATTATTTTCTTAAGAATGTGCATCAATCAAGGCTAAGGCTTTGTTTGATTTTCATTTTTTTAAATATATTTTTTCTCATTTTTTAAATCACACGTTTTTTATTAAAATAATATTACACGTAAATAAATAAATAAATCCTTCTTTTTTACCCACACATTTTTTTTTTTTTATCAATTTACTATTCCAAAACATATTTTTCAAAAAAAAATGGGGTCCAAACACCACCCCCCCCCCCCCCCCCTCCTAAAATATACAATATTACCATTTAATAATTGAAATTAAAAATGGTATCTCAATAATCATTGAACTATACATAGTATTATTCATCCATCACTCAAGTGAAAAAATATGTTAATTTCAATAAACGGTATCGACTTGAGCGATAGATGGGTAACACGGTTCATAGTTCCGCGACCATTGAGATACCACTTTAAGTTCAGTTATTATTAAGATACAATTTTAAGTTCAGTTATTAAATAATAACTATTTTTTCTTCACTCAAATCGACCACTATGAAAAAAAACCCAAAAGAATGAAAGGAAAAAGGGGGAAACTGAAAATCATGTCTATATATCGAAGAAAGATAAAACTTTTCAAAATGGGGTATCACAGATTTCTTCAAAAGGTTGAATTTTGCCTAGTGAATATCTCATTTCCACAAAATATATATATATATATATAAATGAATTTTTCGAAGAAAGATGAATTTTTTGAAAGTGGTGGTTGGTTGAAATTTTTACAAAAGATTAGGGCATGTTCTTTTTACAATTTTCAAGTTGTTTTCTATTTTCGATTTTCCAAAATAGTGAAAATGCATTCTCTTTCCTATTTTCGAAAACACGGTTTTGCAAACAAGTTAAAAATTTACAAAGAAAATCCAAAACAGCAAATTTGTCGTTTTGGGTGTTTTTCAGTTATCAAGCCCATTTTCAAAATACCAAAAAGAACACATTTTTAACAATCTTAAAATGGACATTCAAAACACAAAACCCAAAATGAATTCAAACTTCAAAACATAAATCTAAAACACAAAGAAAACAACCCTAGATTTTTTAAATTTTAGGATCGTAAGTTTTTGCACTTTGGAACGAAATCGAATTGCGAAATTGGACAAGTGAAATTTCGGATTGGATATTTGGAAGTGTGCTCCAAATGAAAAAGTGGTTTCAAATAAATTGATTTGAGAGAAGAAGAAATTGTTACTACTTAATAACAAAATTTAAAATTTTATTATCCATCTCTCAAGTCCTCGCCGTTTATTCAACATAATTGATTTTCCCACTTGAGTGATAGATGAGTAATATAAGGTGCATAATTTAGTGATTATTGAGATATAGTTTTAAGTTAAGTTATTAAATATTAATGTTTGATATAATTCAGTAACAATTCAAATAATTAACACTGCTGTAAATCCTAATTAAAGATTAACTTGTGAAAAGTAGTAGATGTGGAAATTCAAGTTTTATTTTTTTAAAGATGACATGATCAAATGGTCACGTTTAAAATTGTAAAAATAGAATTATTGATTCTATGAGTAAAAAATAAATTGGATTGGATTGGATTTGACTGTCTAATTCAATCAAGTTATTTTGTGCTTTCAAAAATAAATTGTATTTATTACTGAATTAATAGCAAAAAAACCTCCTAAAAATGCTTCCATTTGCGATATGCCCCCTCCTATTAAAAATCGTAGAAAATCCCCTTATTTGGAATATTTTGTGCGAAAAAACCCTTTACCGTCAAATTTTTCGTTAAAAACAATAAAAATGTCAAAAATTAAAAAGTAATAATTTCAATTTTAGTATCTAAACTTTTTATCCTTCTATAAATTATACCAAATTTTTTTTTGTAACACCCACAATTCCAAACTTATAAAACTTTAGGGGTTGTTCTCTTTGTGTTTCAATTTTGTATTTTGTGTTTTGAAAACGTTTTGTATTTTGTGTTTTGAGCGTCTGTTTTGAAATTTCTGAAAATGCGTTCTTTTTGTCATTTTGAAAAACTGTTTCTGAAAACATAAAAATGGAAAATGCGTTTACTTTGAAATTTTTTTAATAATATTTTATTAAAAAAATCTGATTATTCAGTAAATTTCAAAATTTTATTGGTCTAATATTAATTTATTATTACATAGCATATTAATTATGAAGTTGATGAATTTGAAAATGTTTTTTTTTTCCAAATATAAAAAACACAACTTAAATTACACTTGTCAACACAATTCAATAGATATAATTAGAAGTTTACATGTCATAACAAAATACATGCATGCTGAACAAAATATAAAATAAATCCAAGGAGTCATGTACGACGTCTTGAATAGTCATTCCACATGTTTGTAGCAATTTGATCCCTGACTTGACCCATTTGAGCTGTTTGACTAGCATCAAAATGTATGGCTTCTTGATATTGACTAGACTCTGGTATATTTTGAAGCCAAAGCCACACAGTCACAACAAAAGCCAAAGCCAACAGAAAAAAATAAACAATCGGTGAGGCCAAGATTGATGTAAAGCATGCCTCTGTTCTCTTGATGTAAAGCCAACAGAAACATTCACATTGATGTAAAGCATGCCTCTGTTCTCTTCAAGATTTAGTTGCTAATTCAATCATTGAGGCCAAACTAATAAACAATCAGTGAGGCCAAGATTCAGTTGTTAAGTTCAGTGTGTTACAACAAAACTAATAAACAATCAGTGTACTCTTCAAGATTCAGTTGCTCATTCAATACCTAATACACAATGAAAACAATTTGCTGAACTTAATCGAGCCTCGCCAAAGATAACCTAAAATCGACAGTGTCGACTGAGATTTCACATTATTCAGGCACTAATCAAAATTAAACCATTACACAGACACAGACCATACAAGATTATCAAAATCACCCATACCCACCAACCAAAACAACTAGAACACACAAATTTGGCAGGTGCGAAATCTGACCAAAGGAAAAGAATTTCGAACTTACCGCAAAAACAAATATAGCAGGCAATGAACTAGCTCTGACCTGCTTGAAACCGCGAACTGGAGATCTGGCTGGTGGAGCTGCTCGGTTTTCAGTTTCTGAGAGAGAGAGATACCAGGAAGAGGAGAAAGAACGTGCTAGGAAGAGACGAGAACGAGGAAGAGGGTTTCATTTCACGGTTGTGTACAGTGCCGCGTTTTGGGCCTTTTTGAACAGTGCGTGTTTTGGGCTTCAGTTGGTTCAAAAAATAGAAAACGTGGAAAACGTTTTCTATTTTGTGTGTAAAAAAATTTTCCATTTTCAAAAACGTGTTTTCAAAAATAGGAAAGAGAAGACGTTTTTACTGTTTTCGAAAATTAAAAATAGAAAACGGCTTAAAAACGGTAAAGAGAACGGGACCTTATTTTTTACCCCACCCTACTTCATTTCATTTTATTCCCAACTTTAGTTTTTAACCCACATTTTCTATGATGAATCTCAGTGAATAAAACTTTCCATTTTCTCTGTGTACTAAAGATTGTGATTTTGGGTCAAAATGTGGATTGTAGAGAATACCACAGGAATGTAGATGCAAGTTTTTGTGTTGGTAGTGGTGGTATTGATATTCGCCGTCAGCAACGCCCCCGAAGATAGCGAAGGAAGAGACCCTCTATGGCATGCAGTAGCGAGACCACCATAGACGGAAGTAGCTTTCGCTTTTCCGACACTCAATCAGACGATAACCGCCATGACATTCTTTTACCTCCTCCGCCGCCGCAACTGATGGATAGCTCGAAAAATGCAGCATCTCTGAAAGGACCAAGGTCGTTCACCGGCAGAAATTCAACTGTCCGATGAATCAGACTCAATAGAAATTGACCTAGAATCTGGTGAGTTGGAATAGACAATGTAGAACATTTTAGAAGAAAAAAGAGTGATTTGAGACTGTAGAAGTTGCCAATTGAGTTCGGAAGAAAATGTAAATTGCGATTCAGGTCGAAGAGATGAAGAATTCAATGAAATTTTGATTGAATTGGGTTGTAATTGTAAATGTGACTTGGGGGTTATTCATAAGAACTGTGCTGACATGTAGTTCGAGATAATGGAGACAAGTGAGTTCAAATTATTTTAATTTAATTGGTTTTTATGTGAAAAATAAAAAAAATATAAAAATGGGGAAGAAGATGAAGTGGGATAAGATGGAATATGATGAAAAATAAAATTTTAAAAATTTGAGATTTTGGAAGGCACATATAAAATATTTGGATTTAATATGTAAAAAAGTAAAGTGTTGGGTACTGAAATTGCAATTATTTCTTTTTAACTTTGACGTTTTGTTTTACTATTTTTAACGGAAAATCTGACGGATGTTGAAGGTATGGGGCTTTTTGTACAAAATGTTTCAAATAAGGGATTTTCTACGATTTTCAATAAATAGGGGATATATCGCAAATTGAAACGTTTTTAGAAGGGTTTTCTGCTATTATTACTCCTTTGTTACTAGTTAAACATGATTGTAATTCGAATTACGTATTGATCCATGTAAGTTAAGGGCTTTTTGCACAAAATGTTTCAAATAGGGGGTTTTCTACGATTTTCAATAGATTGAAATGTTTTTAGGAGGGTTTTCTGCTATTACTCCTTTATTACTAGTTAAACATGTTCGTAATTCGAATTACATATTGATCCATGTAAGTTAAGGGGTTGTTTGAGCCCCATTTTTTTAAAAAAATTCATTTTCAACTATACATTTTTCAATAAAATAATATTACACGTAAATTGGAAAAAAAAAAAAAAAAATCTTCATTTTTAACTACACAATCTTCAAAAATCACTATTTAAAAAAGTTTTTTTTTTTCCCCCTCTCAAAATAGGGCTCAAACAAGGGCTTATGCTTGTAAAAAAATATTTGAAATTGAGATCAAATTTGTTATTTGCAATTAGAAAGTCCAGTCAAACTAGAAACAACTTGGTCTTCAATTCCAAAACTTTAAAATATACCAATTTTCAATATATTCAAATTGAAAGTTCAACTTGTTCCAATTTTTATTTGATTATGTTTTTTGGGACAAAAATATTTATTACTAAAAGGGAGAATTGATGTCATGATGATAAGTGTGTTTTCTACACTTATTTAGTCATATTATTAAACTTTATGTCGTCAAATTATTGAATTTTACTTAACTTGGGTTAAATTTCTATTGTTTCAGTGTTGAACCCATTTCGATGCAACTAGAAAAGAAAGAATGACGACATTGAATGAAATTTATCCACAAATTAGAATTTGAAAAGGACATTGGTTGCACAATTGATTAACTGAATGACTAATTTGCATCATTTGGAAGAAGTGAGGTCTTGGAGAGATATTATATTAGTTGGGCTTTGAAATTAGAATTGCAATTGGAATAACAATTTAATACCGATTTGGAATCCTTTTTTTGCTAGAAAACTGTCAGCCGAAAGCGGAAGGAAGTGCATTCATTTTTGAACTCTTGTGGTGTGTTGGTATGTTTGATTGCATTTATTTTTCATGGAAAATGTCAAATTTTCACCCAAATTCCTACTTAGAAGTATTTGATTGCTATTTTTCTCCATTGAAAATATTTTCCAACTTTTGAAAATATGTCTAATTTTCCTTTTTTAAGGAAAACATTTTTTTGTGGAGTAAGTTTTTGTTTTCTTCAAAACATGGAAAATATTTTCCATGTCAATCATACACACTTTGTTTCATAGTTGTCAGACTCGATCCGAACACTGACTCGGACAATGCAGCGGGTCAGTGGTTCGACCAGTGACCCTGTGCTTGGACTGGTGGGTCAATGCTTGTTAAACATATTATTATCTGTTTATTGAATAATAAAATTTTGACATTTTCTAGCACTAACTAAATTAACCTTATGTAATTTAGGTGACTAAATTTCAATTTTTATTTCAATATTCAACAAATTGTAAATCCTGTATAATGAAATATGGATTTGAAGCAATAAACAACAACCAATCAAGGATAAATTTATGTGGCAAAGCCGCAAAAGTAAATAAAATATCTTTATATACCATAAGAATATTCTTGCAAAAATAAAACCAACATTTATATTAGTGATGTATCCCTTCCTCACATTGATCCCTGCATTGATCTCACCCTGAGCGTGCCTATTCCTCAATTCAATCACAATAGTCATTGGGTACAAACCTGAATTCTCACCCTTGCATTCAAACTATCTAATGTACAGTTCCCAAAACTCACAGCAATATTCCTACTCTTTGCCTCCCCATCCCCTCCCCACCCCACCCCGCTGCAACCCACCCCACCATCCCCCCAACCTACCCTGCCCAAAGAAATTAGTTGAAAATGACCAGAAAACCAAACAGTAGACCCACAAATGGCAGAAATTGCAATTTCTTTTAAACATCATCCTTGTTTCCATTACCCTATTCTCATTGATTAATCATCACGTGGCTCAATTTAGCACACTTCCCCCATCGTGTCTCTCACTAGGAAAATCACACATTAAAACAGAAATTACAGTTTATACAACACAGACACACAGCGGCTTAAACTTTGGCACTTTGAAATTTTTTTAGCTCAAGAATCACTGCAAGCTTCCATCTTTTCTTTCAAACTCATATATTAGATTTTTTATCTAGTTATATCATTGTAATTGTTCAGTTTTTTTTTTTTGTTTTTGTTTTTTTTTTTTCTGAAAATGGAGATAATTACTGCTTTGGTTAACTATGAGCTCAGAGCTTGTGGTTAAAATCTTCAAAGATTCAGCCATCTTGAGAAACATTTATGACATACGGTAATCGCACATAAAGGTGAAAAAAAAAAATCGCTAATTTGGGACTTACAACTTCTTCTTCCATCTAATAAAACTTGAAATTAGAGCTTTGGATTCTTGGGAGTTGAGTTGCAAGCGTCGGATGAGGGGATTGGGGGGTTCTACGGCATGGAATCGTTTGAGAGAGAATGGATTTTTGGCTTTGGTTTTTCTATGGACTCGACGGGTTAAATAAATTTGGGCCAGCGGTTTAATGAAAACCCGACGGTTTAGTCTGATTTTTTCTGGGTTGCCTGCTTAGTTAAAAGGGATAATTAGGCCCCGTACGGTCAAAACATTACTAATTAGAAAAATACCCTAATTAACTAATTAATCACCACAAAACCGTATTAATTACGCTTTTTATAACAAAACCTAAAATCCCAAACCCCACATCCCTTCCCCGTCTGCAGTCCCCAAAACTCACAAAACACAGAATCCCCAAACCCCACGTCCATTCCCGTCTCCAGTCCCCCAAAATCGACAATCTCCAGACCCCACCTTCCTCGTCTGTAGTCGCCCAAAATCGACAATCTCCAGACCCCACCTTCCTCGTCTGTAGTCGCCCAAAATCGACAATCTTCAGACCCCACCTTCCTCGTCTGTAGTCGCCCAAAATCAGTTTTCTATTTCTGCAATGGCTGGAGGAAGCGCGTTGAAGAGGAAAAGAGACATCGATGAAGAACCATCTTCAAAGAAGAAGAAATCGTATAAACCCAAGGTTCATATCTCGAACATTGTCGCTCTTTTTTTTTGTTTGCTGTTTTTCTGATAATTATTACTCTCGAAAACTTCTGATTATTATTGCTTTCCATGAGGGGTTGTATTCTACTACATCATTGTTTTGCGCGTTTTTGCTTTAATTTTCAGTATTATTGAACCGTGTGCTCTTATCTTTCCCTTTCGATTTTGTGGTTATTTGCACGGTATTGTTCTATGAAGAGTTGGGCACGAGATTCATGATTTGTTGTTTTGGAGTAATGTGCGTTTTTTTTAGTATGTGTTGGAGTAATGTGCTTGTTCTTGTATGTGTTTTAGATCCTGCATAGCTACAAGAGTGTCCTGGAGTAATGTGCTGCTTTTTTGAGTATGTGCTGAAGTAATCCAGTAATGTGCTTGTGTAATAGTATGTGCTATAGATCCTGTATAGCTAAAATATCTATTTTTCCAGATTCATGATTTTAATCATTATCATATCTCTTGTAGGATTGGGATTTTATAATCCCCCAAAATTGTTGGTTCAAAGGGAAAGTTACATTATATTCACCTCACGAGGTTATAACGGACTTGAATAAAAAATTTAGTCCACATCAAAGGAGTTTATTCAAAAATACGTGCCTTGGTGCCTTTATAGATTTGAAAGTAATAGAGTTGCAGCCACAACTGATACATCAACTGCTGCTTAGGGAGGTGAAGCAGCCGAATACAGATGAAATGTATTTCAACATTCATGATCATCTTGTGAAATTTTCAATTGAGGAGTTCTGTTTAATCTCAGGGCTGAGATGCTTTGGAAATGGTGATTTTACCAGATTTAGAATGAAAAAGAGCCATTTGAAAGAGAGCTACTTCAAAGAGTACCAAAGTATCTCAACAAAAGTAGTCCAAGAAGTATTCCTTAATCTCCCAATCAACACTGTAGATAAAGATGTAGTTGATATGGGCCTTGTTTATCTTCCTTCCTGTTTGGTACCTCTTATCACAAGGGCGTTGATGATTCATTTTTTTGTCTTGTGGAGTCTGAAGATATGAATAATTTTCCTTGGGGTAAAGAAATTTTTAGTGTGACTCTATCATCATTGAAGAATGCCTTTAACAAAAGAATGAAGAATATTTTTACTGGAAAGAATTTTTTAGAGTATAGGTTGAGTGGATCCCTACTTGCTTTTCAAGTATGGATTTATGAAACCATTCCTGCTATTTCTCAAAAGAGGTTTTGCATCAAGCATAAACCTCAATTTCCAAGAATGTTGAGTTGGAGTTGCAAAGAGCACGTGACATCCGTGACTTTAAGGAAGAGCATTTTTGATTTGCTTAAAGTAAGTTTTCTACACTTCTATTATTTATTTTATATCTTTACTATATTGGGTTCTTGTAAATTATATGATTTGGTATTTTTCAGCTGAAAGTAAATTGGGTGGTGCCTCTTGAGGTAGAGAAGAAAGAAAACTATACAGTTGGCTTGTTTGTTGAAACAAATTGTGAAAGTTTTGGCACTGACAAGGATGATGACGACTTTGAGCATCCAATAGGTCAACAGAAGTTACTGGATGCACCATCTGTTGGCTGTTCTAGCAAGTCTTCAGAAAAGAGGGACAAATGGAAGAATGATGATGTTTGTGCATTTGTTAATTTATTATCATATTGTGCAACTTTTTTGTGAAAAAGTGACACTGTCTCGCTTTTTTTGATGCAGTTGTCACTGTGTCACTTTTTGATCAGAGACTTCATTCATTTTGTCACTCTTTGTTAAAAAAGTGACACCGATGTCACTTTTTTAACAAAAAGTGACACAGTGACTTTTTATTTTTTGGATGCAGTGTCACTCACTTTTTATATTTTTGGTACATTGAATTTCAAGTGGTTAAATAATATTTTTCAGGGAGCCTCAAAGACTAATGAAGAACTTTGGAAAAGGTTAGCTGAGGTTGAAACAAAAGTTGTGCAGTCAAATAGCATAATTTCTGAACACATTTCTGACCTCGAAATGAAAATTCAGTCAAACAAATTTTCGAAACGTCTAAGAAAGGTTGAAAAGAGGGTTAAAATGAATGATGAAGTTATGGAGTGTCTACAAATTTTGGAACAAAAAATGGACAGTATTCTGATGGCTAGTAATGAAAAAGTAACGGAGCGTCTACAAGATTTGGAACAGAAAGTGGACAGTATGATGATGGCTAGTAATGAAAAAGTAACGAAAGTATTCAAGTGTTTTCGAGTTTAAATTTAATACATGCAATTTTTTGTTTAGTTTTTGTAACTTTTTTAGTCTTTGTGACTTTTTGAGTTTCTGAAATTAATTTTTTTTGTAGGATTATGTGGAGAGTTTACCAAATGAAACGAAGATGACAAACCAGGTGTTATATGATTGTCCTAGTTTTTCTTTAGGCGTTGAGTTTGAAATGAGTGGTAAGGAAAAAGATGTTGAGGTGCCACTTAGTAAAACAGAGATGGCAGTTCATGAAAGTGACAAGATAGTGGAAAAAAGTGGCAAGGAATTTGAAAATAGCGACAAGAAAGTTGAAGGAAGTAACAATGCACTTGAAATAAATTTGAATGAAGAAGTTGAATTTCTTGAAGATGATTGGTTAAGAGTTGACCATGGTGTTGCTTACAGTTTAGCAAAGCATCAAGAAGTATAAATATATTAATTTGATTATCATTTTCTTTATAATTTATGTTTGTTTTTAAATTAATATATTTATTTTAATGATTATGTTTCAGCATGTTGCATCACCATCTGTTGAACCCGGATTTCAAGTGCTGGACAATGAGGTTGAATTAAAGGATGAAATTTGGCAAAAAGTTGTGGAAATAACAGATGCAATTCAAGCTGAAACTGAAATTGAAGAGAAAAATGTTGATGCTATTCTAATTGATGATGATAAAGTTACACCAAATGTGCCATTGAAGAGATAAAAGAAACCTGCAGCATTACTTCAGTCCCCCTGGGTGAATGAGTATGATTCCACAACAAGGACTATAAAACCTGTTGTAAAAGGCACCTATGCATTTCCCGTCGGTTTGGGCCCTCATGCATATGACGTTGATAGTTTCGAGCTTTGGTATAACAAAGGGTTGGTAAAAAAAAATAAGTAAGTTATTAATATTCATTGTTTATAACTTTTATCTAGCAAAGTGACAATTCAATTGTTTATTATCACAATGTCACTTTTCTTTTTAAAAAGTGACACAATGTGACTTTTCTGTTTAAAAGTGACATAATGTGACTTTTTACATTCTGTGATGTAGGCATAAGCATTTCAATGATGAAAATTCAATTATCAATCCTTGTTTCTACTTCGGTGATATTGCTGTATCTACCAAACAGTGGTGGTATGAGTTGTATACTCCGAACGAATGTCTAGAAGATACAGTAAGCTATTTTGTTTGCTGGCGTTTTAAGATTTTTTGATATAATTTTTAGTACAATCATTGATTTTGTCATTTTTCCCTTTTTTGTAGCATATTGATGTTTGTTTTTATTACTTGAGAAAGATGTTAAGACATGGACAAGGTATAAGTGTAAAGGCTACAACCACAGACTTTCCGTTTGATAGCCAAATGAGAGGTATATATACTGATTTTTGCCAAGATAAGTCGGCTTTAAAAAATCAGACTTCACTCCTTTCATATGTTATCGGGATGTATATGCCATGTAATACAAGTTGGAGCCTTATTGACCATGTGCTTATGCCAATGAGAATGTCCAATTCAGCCCATTGGATTCTGTGTCAATTTGACATTCAACATATGTGCCTTCATGTGTATAATTCATACCACAAGGTTGTTAGGAAGGCTTTAGTACTTGAGGCTGTTAAACCATTTTCTGATATAATTCATCATCTTTTTTTTCACACTGGCTTCTTTGAGGGAAAAGGCATTTCAGAAGAAGTTGCTTTGAAACCATTGGTTGTAAAAATGGTTCCAAAACTACCACAGCAGAATGCCGGGTTAGACTATTTTTCTAAGGACTTTTTTTTTTGTTTTCATTTGATATTCATGTATTTACTTATCTTACTTTTCTTTTTTTCATGCAGTGGAGATTGTGGAATATATGTGATTATGTATGCTCTGTACTTCATTAATGGAATGTTAAAAGAATTGCCAAAGACATTTAACATTCCACATACTAGAAGAAACATTGCTGCTCAATTATATGCTTATGGGAAGAAGAAGCAAGATGAGGAATATGATACAGATAATGAATGGCTGTCAAAAGAGATTGATTAGTGATATGTTGTTGTCAAAGGAGATGGATTAGTGATAGAGAAGAAGAAGATTTTGAAGAAGTGGATACATGTCTTGTAATGAAATGACTGATTTTAGTTAGAATATTTTGTGGATTCATGTATTGAATGTCTTGTATATAATGACTGATGTAACAAACATGTTTTCTTTACAATATCAATGGAACATGGATATTGGTGATGTAGCTGATCAATATTAGTACTAGTACCTAACAATTGTCACTTTTTGCTAATACTTCGGAACAGGGATATTACGTACCGTCACTTTTTGCTAAAAAAGCGACACTGCACTTTGTTTACTGTAACTTTTTGTTAAAATTGATGGTTTTAATAAAGGAGAAGTCAAAACAAGAACAAATAGTGTAAGCACAAGCACGGTGCCAACTTTTATAAACATGTTTTCTATTAGATGTGCAATTTTTTATGTCGGTTATATAGTTTTGTTTTTAAACGTCACTTTTTGCTAAAAAAGTGACACACTGTCACTTTTGAACAAAAAGTGACAGTGACATCATTTCATTTATTGTAGTAGTTTTATATTTGAAGTCATGCTGAAAGGCTCAGTGGACGATGCTAGAACCTAGTCCATTTATTAAGTAACTGTAGATCCAATGTCAATGGAGCATGATATCCATTCACATACACGAACACTGACAAAACATTTTTCAACAAAGTTGTATCCATCAAAATCCATCGTCACTTTTTTTAACCAAATCACATACATAATAAACTTCAGAATTTAAAGAAAAAAGCATTCTAAAACTAAAAAAGGTCAAGTAATCTAGTTTCATATGATGTCTTCCAACTTCCTTTTCTTTTGTGGTTTCTTTTTCCCATTTGTTGGATTTTGACATGATCTACGATTGTGGCCACTAATTCCACATCTCCCACATTTTGCACTTTGGATTTTCTCTCGTTTTGATGGTATTCTTTTTTCTTTAGGTCTTCCGGATTTTCTTTTTTGATCAGGAGCCAAGACTACTCTTGCTTTTACCTCTTCTGGTACATTCCAGTCATTGTGATCTCCAATTGGAAAAATTGCTCCCATATATGTTCGAATATACATATCTGTTGTATAATATACCGAACAATATGAATATGAATCTCCCTTTATCTTTGCAATAACTGCAAGTGCGTGTGCACACGAAATTTTGTCCACTTGGAATTGGTTGCATGTGCATGTTCTTTCTTCCATGTTCAACAAATATGAGGCACGACCATCATTAACCTGATACAATATCGAACTTGAAGTTGATACCCGTTTGCAAAAATTTGTCACTATTTTATATTAAAGGAAGATTTAAAGTGAAAACTCAAAATGTATAGAGGCTACAAACCATGTTATATAAAAAAACCTTAACATAAAATAACAAAACAACAGGTTTATAGTATTTTACCTTCATTTTTTTTTTGACTCCACGGACTTTTCTCTCAATTTTTTCTCTTGTTTGGTGGAAAGTGTTGTGAAGGTTGCTCGTGCATCATTTATATGCTTTACAAACCATTCTTGCAACAAATATCTTAACGATTCCAATAAAGGCTCTATTGGACAACCTTTTGTTGCTTTTGTTACCAAATTTACTGACTCAACTATATTTGAAGTCATTGTAGAAAATCTGTTGTTTGTCATGTAAGCCTTTGACCATTTCTCATAACCAATATCTTTCTGCACAAAGAAGATTCAAAATATTAGTATTCATTTAATCGAAAAAAATGACATTTTGTCACTCTTTGTTAAAAAAAGTGACAGAGTGTGGTTTTTTTCAAAAAAAGTGACATAGATTATTATAGAACATACCAAATGTGATCGAATCCCTGTATTGATTTCATCAAGTTGTTTCATATGGAACTCAAAATCATTCTTAGAATATGCTCTCACAGCTCTGTTGAAATGCTCTGCAATATTCTTTCCTTTTTTCTTCCCACCAAAAGATGACTTCAAGTTCTTTAACAAGTGATACGAACATAGCCCATGCATTGCATTCTCATACACGTTGTGAATTGCATTTTTTATGCTTGCATGTCCATCTGAGATTATACACAATCCTTCTCGCTCACCATAAGCTTCTTTTAACATAGTTAAAAACCATTCCCATGAATCATTAGTTTCTAAATCACCAACTCCAAACGCTAATAGGAAAATATTGTTGTTAGCATCTTGTGTACATGCAGTGAAAAGCGTTCCACCATAGTTGCCTTTTAAGAATGTAGCATCTATTACTATAACTGGTCTACAATACTTCCACCCTTGAATAGATGCTCCTAATGCCATGAAGAGGTATTTGAATTTGTTGTCCTGATATGTCTCAATTTTTGTAACTGATCCGGGATTTGTTTGTTCTATCATGTACAAGTATTCTGGAAGGTTTCCATATGACTCTGTGGGATCTCCTCTCACCAATTCCAATGCTTTCTCCTTAGATCTCCAAGCTTTTTCATAACTTATCGACACTCCATACGCATTCATCATGTCATTCATAATGTCCGAGGGAGTGTATGTTGTTTTTGTCGAGATATACTTGTACATGATGAATTCTCCTACTGTTGAGCTGGTTGCTTGACGATGATCTCCCAAAATGATGTTATTTGAGCATATATGATCATTTTTAATATACCTTACCTTGAACATATCTGTTCCACCAAGTCTTGAAGCTCTAAAAGTCCATTTACACTTATCATCAATGCACTTCAACACATATTCTCTCTTGTCCGACTTACTTACCTTGAATTGAAAGTTATTGTGTATCGCATATATCGAAATACTTCTCTTAGCCAATGTCTTGTTCTTGAACACTTTATCTTTTGAAATTCCATCCATAGTAACTACTGAAATGATATCACTGCTTCCTTCATTCGTCGTTTCTTCAACTCCCGATATACTATTATATACATCAACAACAATTTCTTCCATACTAGGTAATTTCTGAACTGATGTCATAAAATTATCAGTTACAGCATCACAAAACTGCAATTCCATCATATCATTTTTTTCGAAATCAACGGCCTCCAAACATTGTATAGCATCAACAGATTCAGTTTCGTCACTTTTTGATACCAATGTCACATCTATGCACAATGGAAAGCTTGCAAGATCTTTATCCTTCATCTTGAGCTCCAAATAAAATGTTAGAGAAATATCATCTGAAATCTCCATCAAAGGTAGATTTTTCTTTACTCTATATTGTACTTTTATTCTCTGTGTTGATGAACTTAGTTTCATCACAGAAAATATCATGCTTTCAAGGATGTTGTATGTGCAATCCATTGGGACAACAATTCCGGCCATTTTGTCACTTGTATATTCATTATCTTGTGTCCATTTGCCTCCATAACAAATGAAGACATTAATTTTATCCATACCTATAAAAAGATTACAAAGAAATTGTGTGAGACTTTTTAAAAAAAACAGTGACAGATTGTCACTTTTTCATAGAAAAGTGACAGAATTCATAAACATCTTGCATGGATCAATGTAATTGATTTAAAGTTTTTTTTTCTCATATGTATTAACATAAAATAGTCTAATTGATTGAGTTGGTATGTTCAAATTTCCAAAAATGTACATGTATGCATCTAGTTAATGCTCCAATGAGATACTGTGACCTTTTTTGAGAAAAGTGACAGAACGTCACTTTTTCACATTATTCTTTTGTCAAACACATAGCATGCATCAAAGTAATTGCAATTGATTCAAAACTAATTTTCCATATGTAGTAATCCTCATATCATTTTCGAAACATCTTATCATTCAAATGAAGCTTACACTAAAATCTACTCAAAACACAAATAACTTCAACAATGCTAATGCACAATTGATGTGCTGGATTCAATAAAACTGATGTTTATGGAATCCAAATTCACATTCTTGTTTAAAATATTTATGGATTTAAACTTACAATTATCTTTCTTGATTTCTGGAGTGCGTCGAATAAGGAGATAGGAACAGACTCCTCCCTCCCGGAATTGCGAGCTGGTGGTTCTGTCGAATAAAGAGATAGGAAGAGTGGAAGATTTCTTCTTCTTCCTTTCACTTTTCCTTCGATATTTGCGAGCTGAGCTGGTGGTTCTGTCGTGAGTTTTGCGAGCCGGCAGTTGAGACGTATTTTTTACGGTAAATTCCCCTTATTCCAAGTTTGGGAGGATTTTTCAAAAGTGCCCCAAAATATAGGGTATTTCTGTAATTGCCCCTAGTTAAAAAATAAGGCAAGTCGGACCGGACCAATGTCCGATTTGATGGGTTCCGGATCGAACCGGCCGGTCCGGTCCGGGTTTAATAACCATGCTTTGTTTTATTTTGGAATAAAAGAGGCATGATACACACATGACAATTGGGGGAAGATACAAACAGCCAAATTTAAGAAAAAGCCGGTTGAGAAAAATTGGAAAAACACGGATGGCAACACAATTGGAAAATAATTTTAGATTTTTGTGCAATAATTTATCAATAATTGCGCAAGAAATTTGGAGATTAAACACGTTCCGTCAATTTATCAATGATCTCGTTCCACTTTTTTTTTTTTGGTCTCTTTCCATTAGCATGTTAGGATAAGTATTCGTGCTGAGATTACGATAAACATTGTATTATGAAAACTTTGATTTTTGAATCTTATTTATTTTTTACATTCAATACACGTTTTTAATTATTGAATGATTGACATGGATTTAATTTTTCTACAATTATATGTGCAATAGTTTTACGAGTTTTGTAACTTATTTTACCTTTGAAAGATTAAAAATAAATTAGGCATATTTTCAATTTCTTAGGGTTCAATAGGGAATATAAAAAGTCGCTATATTTTTTATGTTCGCATCTATTATAAAAATATAGTCAGGGTGCATATAAATATATGATTAATTTTATTCGATAGAGATTGTTAAACAAAATAAGAATATTGATATTCATAATTGAATCATGTTGTCAAATTTATAAGTTTCGAGATTAAATGAAATTGATATAAGGGGATTCAGGATACTAATACGCTTTTCATCATTATATTTTTATAAAACTTGCATTTAATTATAATCTTGTATTTATTTTAGTTAAATTGGGTCTTCTATTCATAAGTAGATTATTTAATTTATAGGAAAAATCACATATTTCAATTGTTTCGATTAAGGTTAAATTAATTTGAATTTGAACTATTACAATATCTGTGGGCACGATACTTGGACTCAAAATCCATTTTATAACTTGTTAATGAATCATGCACTTGTGATATTTTAAACGAAGAATATTTTCCGTGACAAGTTTTTGGCGCCATTGGGGATTGTTATTTTAGTTTGAATTCGATTTATTTTAACGCTAATTCGAATTTCTACATGTATTCTTGTATTTTTATTTTTCCATTTTAGTTTTTTATTTTCTTTTTCAAGATATAAAAGACCAAAAATAGCAGGATAACAGATAGTTGTAGTTGATTTCAACAAATGCTCGTATGTGACTTCATCGTAAGGCAACAACAATTGACACCTTAAAAAATTGATGAGGGGGGTATGCTTGTAGGATATTTCATTATAGGACAGCGACTACGAGATATAAATGCGAAATGTAAACTTCATGAAACTGTGCTGTGTGACTTGCCAATTGCATTATTTCTCTCCCCAAAATTTGGCGTTGATGATTTGCGTGTGAGATTATTTCTTCCACCAGTTATTAATGGACATCAATTAAGGGAATCACGTTCGCCGAGCTTCCAAATAATACAACAAGAGGAGAAGACATTCCATGAAGATGTCATTATTTTTTTGCCAAAAGTTTTGGATATGGAAGTTGAACTTGAGAAAGTTTTAATTAAAGAAGAGGAACACTAAAAGATCGAGAAATTAATCATAATAGGCCAACAAGAATTAATAGCATTCGAAGAAGAAGAAATTAGCATGCAATCCTTCAACTTTATTGTTTTCTCAAAAATTGAGTTTGTAATGAAACCTTATGAGGAGATTGAGGTGTACATTGTTGAGTTTGAAATGGGTGATGAGGAGAAGTCATGGAGAAGGGCAATATTAAAATTTGGAGGAAAATTGCAATATGGAACAAAGTCAAATTGAGCAAGTTAAGTAGAACCTCGAAAACCACATTCAAAGTGTCATGAGTAATGTTTGACCAAAGTCAAGCTTGGGATTATAAACAAAGAACTTAATGGAAAGTAACGCATTTTTCTAACCCTAATTTTTTAATTTTAGTTATTGCATTACATGTAGATTTAGGTGTTGCATTAGTGTTTTAGGATCATACATTGAGTTTATGCATTCACATATTTCTTTTTCATCACAATAGGGTAATTTTTATAATTCATCATAGACACTAATTCACAAAAAGCTTTGGGCTTTATTTCCCGATGTTAAAGGAAAAGCTTGGCACATGATGGCGTCATTTGCCCATGCATATCTATCTATGAGCTATGGAGATCTCCTTATCCCTCGTACCAGTGAGTTGTAGCATTTTCAACTTCTCAAGTAGGGGTTCCATAAGTATGTCCTCCGTAAAGGGAGAATGATGGTTTATGAAGTACTCTTCCATAGTGCCTGACTTCTAGTTCGGCTAGTCCTTTTCTCAACATGCTCATTACCTTTCATGGGATCCTCAGGATATGGTTGATTTATTCACCTTTAGGTATTAGTAAACGTTGTGTACCTAACCTGTCAAATACACTTCCTGCCCTTTTGGCATTTCGTTCTATAGGTGTATGAGGACTTTTCACTTCGTTAGTTTTACTTTTGGATGATTCTCTCCTTGAGAAGTAGGAATTTCTTCCGGTGAGAGGCTGCCCGACTTTTTTTCTTACTTTAGACACTACTTAGGTTTTAGCTAATGGAGAGGTGGTAGAATACTTTCGTTCCATTCAGTTGATAACGTTGGTTAAATGCTCTCTCGCTTTCCTTCATGGTGGTGAGTTGCGGGTTGTCACCCTAACATATTCATTTTCCTTTGAAAACTACATGGGACGTTGGTCTCACGAGGGTTAGTGTGGGATTGATTTCGGAGGTCGAATCGTGACTCGTGATTGGTTTTTAGGTAGGATGTGTAGTTTTGGGTGTTTTTATGGGAGATGTGGGCTGTTTCTTACAAGGCCTTTCTTTTAGTGCCAAATTGTTGACGATAAAAAATGACTAGGCCAAATTTGATCAACTTAAGGCGTGTTTGATGGATATTATTTTGGAAGAATGTATTTTGGAATAGTATTTTGATGGAGAATGTGTGGTTGAAAAAGAATAAAAAGTTTTTGATGTAATGAAAAATATTTTATTGAAGAATGTTTGGTTGAAAATGAGCAGAAAAATGAGAATGAGAATTTTAATATGCGTCAAACAAGGGCTTAATAAGTAATTTGAGTAAGATAAAATGTTGAAATAGTAAAAAGTGAGAAATCTTGCATTTTGTAGAGTGAGTTGGAAGCTTGTAATGAACGTACACTAAGTTCGGGTCTTAGGGAGACCATCACATTCCTATTTATAGACTTCAAAATAGGTAAGCTGGCTCCCCAACAACAAATCAACTACAATGTTAATCTTAAAAGATGATACTAAGGTGGTGGGTAATCATTGCGAACTTTGATCGGTTCAAAATTCGGCACCACCATCATGACCGCCACGTGTTGTTAAAGGGCTGGCCATGGGGTAGGCAATGACATCATACATGATTTGTGCATAGCAGAGTATAATGATGATGTTTCTAAGGCTAACGACGATTTGGTCTGACCTTTCCTAGCATTGAGCCAAGCTGATTTGGTAATTCTTTAATCTACCTTTTTTTATATGATGTGATTAAATGTGCCAATTTTAACCATGTTAGGTTTTAATTGATTTTGTAATTGGCAAATTCTGTGAACAAAAGGACTTATATTGATAAAGTGTTATAATTCAAGGAGTAATGTACAAATTACTTAAAAGTTGGTTATTGGGTCTAGGGTTTCGAGTTTGGAATAAGGAGGAAAATGACGCGAATTTTCGCTGGACTATCGGCAAGGGTTGGCTCGAGCTACAAAAGCAAAAACAATGTCGCTAGACCGTCGTCCCTCATTTGTTCGAGCGACAGCTTTATACGAGAATATTTTATTTCGCGTTTTAAAGGCTTTTTTCCTAGTCCATCTGTTTTCTACCCTACCTATAAATATCCTAAAGCTACAGAATGAGAATTCTAATGTTGAATAATAAGCAAACATTGAGCCATCAATTTTCTTTCATCATTGAAGCTTTCAACCTTCATGTTTCTTTGATATTCGTTCTTGGTAGTCAGAAAAACATCAGTTTCAATATCCAAATACCAAAAATCAAACTTCCTACATATTTGTCAGAGGTGCTGAAGATCGAGGAAGACAACTGGAGTTCCAGTCTGTGAAGAATGGGTTGTTCTTCGTGATCCACGAGAGAGATACGATTCTACCAAGCTAGGGGCTACTACAGGATAGCGGAGTTCTAGGAGAGCGTTGGTTATTGCAGCTGGAATTGGTGCAGGGGAGTACAGAATTCAGAAGAACTATCAGAATTGCAGTCAGGAGATCAGATAGTTCATGTCATCGTCTAGTCTAGTCTAATAGATTGTAAGTACATAATCGTTTATAGTGGATTGACTGACAAAGTGCTCGGAGTTTTTCCCAATTGAGTTTCTTTGTGAACAATTCTTGTGTTCTTTACTGTTTCATTATGCATTGTTTATGATATGCAAACTGCGGTAATTCAATTTAAGATAATTTGATTTGCATGTTTAATCATCTAGATAAAAATTAAAAGTGACTTGTTACTTTTTAATTCGTTATTGTTTTTAATTCCGCATTAAATATCTATTCACCCCTCTCTAGGTATTGTTAGGGTCGAACTTGCGTTTTTCAAATCAAAATAATCCCAAAAATGAGTCTTCAAATTTAGATGCCAACAAAACTGATATAAGATACATGAAAAAGTTTACTCTTGCTAATGTCTTAGGATCAATTATGCATATTATGGTGCGTAATAGACCTGACATGGCTCATACTATTAGTAAGCTAAGCAGGTTTATGGCTAATCTTGACTCTGAACACTAGACTTCTTTAAAATGGCTATCGAGATATTTGAAAGGGCTCCACAACCAGGTTTATGTTTTAATTCCTGCAATGAGGGTGTAGTACTCAAGGGATTCGTAGATGAAGACTTTGTAGGTAACATGGATAATAGGAAAACAAGTATTGCCTATATGTTTACTTTGTGTATAACTTGTGTTAATTGAAAATATCAACTGCGATCTATTGTAGCTTTATCAACTACATAAGTTGAATATGTGGCTGAATTGAGGCCATAAAAGAAGCTTTATGATAAAAGGTTTGCTATATCAAATTAATGAACTCTAATCATGTTGTAGTGTATTCAAATAGTTAAAGTACTATTCATTTATGTAAATATCATATTTTTATTAAAGAACTAAGTACATTGACGTGAATTACATTTTATTAGATATATAATTGCTAAAGAATCTTTCTCATGAAAAATATCAACTTAATACAACCTATCTGATATGGGGACTAAGTTACTGCCTTTAAACAAGTTTACGCCTTGTTTAAAAATGTTGGATATTGATATTTTTTAATTTCATGTTGTAGGTACATATTCTTTGATGCTAATATTGTTTAGATTAATTGTTAGTCTAGAGTTATATTCTATAACACTATTGACATTAAGGTAGAAAATTGTTGGACTGAGATGCCATGTTTGCAGCCTCAGCTAGATTATAATGAAATTTGGCTTGGCCCAGCTACTCGAACCATTGTTTGATAATTGAAATTAGATGAGGTCCAAACCCTCAACCCAAATAAATAGATTATTTTGTGTTTCTGAAGTGCAACTTTAGTATTAAAGTGTTGCCTCTTTAAATCTGATATGTTAATTGCTCTGAACCATTGATCTTCATCTGAGTTCAATGGTAGGTCTGAGGGTATAAATGTTCCCTTTCATTGTAACACTAATTCATTCTTTGTGTCTGATTTTGGGGGGCTGTTTCTTGAATTCTCTGTCTTTTTCTCTTCGTCTTCTCTGTCTTCTTCAACTTTTAATTCGATGATTTCTTGGATTTTCTCATGAAATCAATAGTTTGTGTGATTCTAAGTGAGAAGACAGGTTGTTGGTTGGAAGTTGAGGTCTCCTGTTCTATAGAAGCAATGTTGACTGTCCATTTGTTTTATTGAGATAGTGACCTTGTGCAGTGGCGGACCCAAGATCTAAACTCAACCCGGGCGGATATTGACCGGTCAACGTCGATTATCAGCAATCGTAAGAGCGATGTCGTTTATTAATATTTAATTATATAATATTAAAAATTATTCAATATATATGTAAACGCACTAAAACGTAAAAATTATATAAATATGAAAAACGTAGTTTAATACAACTAAAAAATCGCTCAATAATCTGCAAAATGCCCAAATTTATTTTTCAATTAAAATTGATTAAGAAACAGTCTACACATGATTTAATTGAGTTCAACATCTTCTCCATTAATGTTTTTCACTTATCCCTAATTTCCTAAAAACCTAAATTCACAATTCACAAAATTATAACTAATAAGTCGTAACTCATAGTCTCACTCTCAAACAATAATATAACATAAAATCTCATTTCTGATGATTCATAATCACAAATTTACAAATTATCCAATTTTCATAAATTATAAACCTTAACATTCAACAACAAAATCTTCAATATTCTTAAATTCTCGAATTCACAAAATCCCCAAGCTTCAAATTCACAAAATTCAAAATCATAAACTCTACGGACTACAGCTCAATTCAAAAATCACAAACACATTCATATAATCATATTCCACTTTTCATAAAGATAATTTATAAAACATAAATAATAAATTAAATAAACTCACTACACAACACAAGGAAAGAAAAAGAATAGAATAGAAAAAGAGACTCACAGAAACTCACATTCTCTCTAAGAAAAAAGAGGATTTCAAGAAAATATGCCAGAAATAGATTCTGTCGAGAACTTTGAACCAACCACTTAAAACTACACACTATTAGTAGAGCAGTGTGGTTGTTGAAAAGGGATTTTAGTCTGTAGTGTGTATAAATTATTTCAAGAAAAGTATGAGTGAAAAAGAGACAAATGACAGCGCCCTCATTGATGCATTTTGACTGGCCAGCAGGTTGAGGCAGCGATGAAGCTGGGAGCCTGGGATCGAGACGCTTTCACTTTCACATGACTCACACCGGACGGCCAGAGAGACAGCAAGTCAGCAACGCACAGGCATAGCACACAGCAGCTGGGCAGCAATCGCCGATTCGTCGCCCTCATCTACGGTGTGTCGGGTTTCAATTTTGGAATTGGGGATTTGGATTTAGTTTTGTCTGTGGCTAATGGGTTGTAAATTGACCCAATTCATTGGGCTTTATTGATTGAAGAAAATGCCCAAAGGCAGTGGTGGATTGAAACTGAATAACAAAGGAAAAAAAAATTCAACCGGCGCCGACTGCCTTCTTCCGGGTGCCACTTCAAGCTCCGGCGGACCCAGCACGGGTGGCCGCGAAGGCTGGCCAGGTGTTGGGTCCGCCCCTGACCTCGTGGTCTTCTAGTCTATAGAAGGGTACAATGATGCGAGCCTAAAATCTATGATACTTTGATGCATTGGTAAATCTATCTGAGTGTTGTAAAGTTTCTATAAAGATTTGTTCATTTTTGTCATATACAATTTGATTTTTTGACAATACAAACTTTTAAATGTTTTAGAATTCAACAACACAAGCAAGTGAATGTCTGTGATAGTACATGAGGAAGGAAAGCTGATATTACTCTACAAAGGTGCTGACAGGTTAGTGATTCCTTACCTCTGATATCAGTTGTTTCCTAGATCACCATTTTTTTAAGAATTGACCTAATTGTACAATTGTTGTTGACAATTGTGGTTGACAACATTGATGTTGTCAAAATCTGGACCATTGATTTAAAAAACAATTTTCAAAATGGATAAATGTGATGTTGTCAAATGTGAGTTGTCAATCAAGATTGTAAAAAAAGATTGTACAAGTAACATGATTATTTTTTTATTATCTAATCTTCCTCCTTTTTTGTCTGTGTTTTTGTGTTTCAGTGTCATATTTGAGAGGCTTGCCATAAATGGAAGGAAGTTCGAAGAGGAAACGAGACAATATATGAGTATGCTAATTCAGGCTTGAGGACCTTGATACTTGCTTATCAGTAACTCAGTGAAGAAGAATGTAAGGAGTTCAATGAAAAATTTGTAGAGGCAAAAAACTCGGTTACTGCAGATCGCAAGACAATGATTAACAAAGTGGCAATAGAAGTAGAAATTTTTTGGATTCTTCTTGGAGCAACAATTGTTGAGACAAGCTCCAACAGGGGATGAAGTTTTAATTTTTCTTATAGAATTGAAATGGATCAATCTATAGAAATATAAAGATGGCTATTAATTTTATTTTTCTACTTTTGGTTGTGACGGGTTCCTGAATGAATTGATAAACTTGCATAAAATATGTTTTTTTTATGACTCAGATATCTAAGTTTTGCTCGACTAATCCTGATGAGTGGCGGCCTTCCCCCTGGTTTGCCATCCGGATAAATCAAATATGGTCACTACTTATACATACTTAGACTGGACATTCGAGAAGCAGTTCTCCTCCTTTGGACCCTCCTTTATGACGTACAGACAGGACCTTCAAAGGGGTGACAAAACGTACTATGACTTTGTCTCCATAGGACATCCGCCTTTCAAAATAAATGTTACCTTCCAATTGTTGCGGGGATTCGAACTTCCAATACTCCTTAAAGAACCCTTATGTTTTATCATTGTGCCATGTGCTATAGCATAGGTCAATGAATTTCAACCTTGGAATTCCTTGAATCATTTCATGCGACCACATGGAGAGAATAAATATGCTATAGCATAGTTCAAGTGAAATTTCAACCTTGGAATTCCTTGAATCATTCCATGCGACCACATGGAGAGAATAAATATGCTATAGCATAGTTCAAGTGAAATTTCAACCTTGGAATTCCTTGAATCATTCCATGCGACCACATGGAGAGAATAAATATGCTATAGCATAGTTCAAGTGAAATTTCAACCTTGGAATTCCTTGAATCATTCCATGCGACCACATGGAGAGAATAAATATGCTATAGCATAGTTCAAGTGAAATTTCATTTTTTGAGTTTCCATCTCCGAACTCCGTTTTCTTGTTTCTTGACCTCTTTTCTCTTTTCTTATTCTTCCAATACTTCATGTCTTTGCTAAATTGGTTTTCGACTCTTTCACATCTTCGTTTCTTCCTTCGGGTCATCTTTTGCTATTTGCATTTTGGTTCCGAACTTTGATTTTCTTCCGATTTAGTCATTTTTCGCTAGTTTTTCCTAAATTCCACAATGTCCATCAATCCTACAAAAACATAATTTATATAAAATCAAGCCACATTCCAATATATTTATCAAAAATTATCATATTTTATGGCTTAAATAAGTGTGTAAAACGCACTTATCAAATATCTCAAACTTAAACTATTGTTTGTCCTCAAACAAAATTGTAGTTTAACTCCACACAAAACATGGTTTGACAACCTGTCGTGTCTCAAGATTGAAATTTAGTAATTGATATAATGAACAACTTTAATAGTGCAAAATCAAATCAACTTTGTAGTGCCCCGAGTTCCGTTAATTTGGAATGCCATGTTATCGTCTTTTGCCCTAATTTAATAATCGAAATTTGCGAAAATAACCTAATTTTTGAAAGCACATTTGTAATTGAAAACTTTGTCGTCAAGAAAACTCATAGAATAATTGTTTTAAAATTTAAATATCGTGCTTTTGGAATAGTGGAAACGACAATACGTTAACAATGTTCAAATACATAAATTTCAAAATTTAATAATTTCGGTAATCAAATTTTTGTGCCACCACTGCCCATCAATCACGATCGCCTCTGAAGTCTGCAAATATTGTTAAAATAACAGAGTGAGTATTTCGAAAAATACTCAGTAGACTCATTGCCGATAATTAATTATAGAATAATTGAATATACACTTATGCAATATACAACGTGATATCTTCTTTGGCTTATTTTCTTGAAAATCATAGGCTCTTTAAAATCATATGGTATGGGTAGTCTTTCTTTCTCGTGCGTATAAAGCACATGAGTTATGTATAACATTCTCATCTTATCTCATAAGAGATTCTCGTCTTTCTCATGCATTTAAGCATATAAGTTATGACAAACATAACAATATCATAACAATATGACATATTCTCATCTCATGCATTAAAGCATATAAATCACGTAATTTCACATAAGACATACAATTATAATTTAAACCAATTAATGGTGGAGAGTCTACCTCAATATCTCGAGTTTCGTGAAAATAGAGCGAGAAGTAACTTCAATCTCCTAATTGTCGGTACGTTTCGTCTAGCCAAAATAGAAAATAAGTTTAAATTAGTATTTTCGAAACTTTAAAGCTTTGAAGTGTTAAAATAAAGTTTAAGGGATTAATTAAAAATTATTGAAATTGTAATAAATGGCTTAAAATGATAAAATAAAGTTTAGGGGCTAAATTGAAAATTTATTAAATATGAAAATAAAAGTTGAAGGGCTGAAATAGTAATTTTGAAAGTTAGGGACTAAACTGTAAATATAATAAAGCTGAAAATAAAAGCTAAAAGCTGAAATAATAAATTTTATAAGTTTAGGGACTAAACTGGAAATATAATAAAGCTGAAAATAAAAGCTAAAAGCTGAAATAATAACTTTTATAAGTTTAGGGACTAAACTGTAAATATAATAAAGTTGAAAATAAAACTTAAAAGCTGAAATAATAACTTCTATACATTAGGGACTTAATTGAACATTATTAAAACTGAAAATGAGAATTTAGGGGCTAAAATAAAATACTTAAAACTTTGGAACTTAAATAAATCAATTTAAGAACTTGGGGGCTAAATTGAAATAAATTAAAACTGAAAATAAAATGCTAAGGGCTCAAATTAAAACACTTACAATTTAGGAACTGAAATAAATAAACTTAAAACTCGGGGGGCTTAAAAGACAAACTTCAAAAAAATCAAAATATATAAAAAAAACATCTCACTCTCCTTCTCTCCCCCATTTCGACAGAGGCGAGAAGGAGAGAGAGAACGGCGAGGCAGGGAAGGGGCTCTGTCCCCTTCCTCCGATTCACTACCGACAAAGGGCGGTGGTGCCAATGTGCGTGGGTTTTGGTGCACAGTTTTGATGAAAACCGAGGCTAAAACTCGACTTGGAGGTTCGGTTCTAGCTGGAATTGGGTTGGGAAAGCGAGGTAATCTATGGGTTTTGATTATTTCTTGGTTTTTGGGGTTGCTTTGATGGCGGTTTGAGGTTGGTTTTGGGGCTTGATTTTGGAGCAGTCGGTTTTGAGGTGATTTGGGGGTTTTGGGCGGCAGTTAGCAGTGAAGTGGTGGTGTTGGGTGAGCTTGGTTTCAATTTTTGGGTGTAGTGGTTGGTGGCCGTCGATTGGTGTGTGAGTTTGTAGTTTGGTGGTTCGATTGGGTGCGGTGGCGAGTTTGGTGTTTTGGGCAGTGACGAGTTTGGGTGGTCTCGTGAGCGATGGCTTGTGGTGTTGTTGGTGATGGTTTGGGGCAGTGAGTTGATGGTGGTTTCGTGGTGAGCTTGGCGGTTGAGGTGGTAATGTTGGTGGAAGTGGCTGTACATGAGTGGTGATTGCTTGTAGCTCGTGGGTTGATGGTTTCTGGGTTTTGGTTTGGCTGTTGCTATTTGAGGCAGTGGAGTTTGTTTTGCAGCTTTGGTTGGTCTCGGTTTGGATGGTCATTGAGTTGGAGCTTGCATTACGGTGTTGGTGGTTTCGGTTTTGGTGGCTTGGCAGTGGAGCTTGCAGTATGGGGAAATGAGTTCAGCTAGCCTCCCTCACAATGTTTTTGTCCAAAAGGTCTTTGACCAAATTCATAAAAATAAAAAAAAAATTAATTGTTTAAAAATTACAAATGTCCACTTTACCCTTCCTTTAATAATCCAACGAAGGAACAATTTTATTTCTTCTCCTTCATTCATTCACACACGTTAAACCCTTCTACTTCCCCCAAATTCTCAATTACAAATCAAATCTTCTTCTTCCTTCTTCAAATTCCCAAACACTTCTCATTGTTCTAAAAAATAGTATCTCATTCTTTTGAAGCTGAAGATAGTGCTGAATCTTAAAGTGACCAATTTTGTTTGTCAAGGGTTGAGTTCGAAATCTAGCCTCCGTGTTTCCAAAAAAAAAAGGCGACGGGTTCACAGTTGGAAAAACTAATGTAAGTTTCCAAACCAATAAGGAGTTCTCTATATAGTGCTCAAACCGTGTTCAATTTCATCTGTGCATATTCTTTTTCTTGTTGTTGAATCCGTCTGTTGAATTTTTATTGATTTTGACTCTATATTGAAAATTAAATATTTTGGTATAAAACAATTTGTGCATGTTTCATCATCATGACAAGCATTTTTTTACCTATATGAATTCATATTTGCTTATTTCAGTTAAGATCACACGAAAGTTTCTATCTTGTATAAATATAGACACACTAATGGATTACAGTCGAGCCTTATGCTGCTCAATCTGAGCTCATTACCATAATCAATTTTAGGAGTCCTCAGCTGTTTGAGTTGAATTTTGAACAAGCTACTAATGAGCTAACTCCAAGTCAAGTTTAAGGACCATTAGCCTTCTGTTTACACTCCAATGTACACATATATGTTCAAGAACTCAACGGAAAGAGAGAAAGAATTTGTAAATTACCCAATGTGATAACCAAATGGTAAATTGGACAGAGAAGCCCTTCACCACTACCATTTTCAGTTACTAATTATTTTTTTCATCTGCCCAGTTCCAACAAGGGGAATGAGTTCAAATGGTTACACATATATCTAGAACTAATCATTTTCTCAATAGTTTAGGTCAATGATAATGGAGCTATTAGCTGCTGTTGGTAGAAAGTTCATTAGTTGCATATGAATTAATTGGATATGTTTTGAATGGGGGAATGAGTTCAAATGTTTTGTTGTAAAGTACTACAGTGTTTGCAATCTGTACAAAATTTATTTTATCTTATCGAAAATATGTATGCTTAACTTGGTTTATATAGCTTATGCATCTTGTTCGCATGTACTTTACTGACATTAGTTCTAATATTTGTACATGTTTTATAAATTGTAGTGCAATGGAAAAGAATCAAGTCGACGCCACAATTACAACAAGATGTAGACTGCATGTCGTACATGATGTGTACGAAAAGTTAGATACAAATTACCAGAAAAAGCTCAGCGAGAGCTGCTTTGGATCTCTCCTTAGATTGAGGGATATAAGGTTGGCTTCGCAAGTTATACATCAATTATTATTGAGGAAGATGAAGATCGGAAAAAAAAGAAGAAGTTTGGTTTAAAATAGGAGAGAAACGAGCAAGATTTGGATTGGAAGAATTTGTTTTGGTGACGGGCTTAAATGCTAGTAAGGATGACAATGTAGACAAAACATTGGGAGCGGAATGTCGGATTGTGAAAGAATATTTTAAGAAAAGTGTAGGAAAGATTACGAAGGGAGATACTTACAATGCATTTATATGTTGCAAGAAAAGAAAAAGCGATAAGTATAAGTTGGGATTGATCGTAATCTTGGCGTACGTCTTGTGGGCTACAGAGGAAAACACTTTCATCGATCTATGGTGGTTGGACTTGGTAGATAATCTGGACAGATTTGAGAAGTATCCATGGGGAAAGTTTTCATATGAATACACGATGAACGTCTTCAAACGTGAAATGGGAGGTAAATTAAAAAGTTCAGATGTCGGAGGAGAGTCACGTTGTCGGTATTCATTGCACGGCTTTCCACTTGCTATAATGGTATGAAAAAACAATGCACTTAACTTGTATTATTTTTATGTACAAACTTTGTGCTATGAGATAATAATATTTGTTTTATAATAGATTTGGGCATTTGAAGCAATTCCAAAATTGGGAATGAAGTTTGCTACGAAACATCCGAATGCAATTCCAAGAATGGTCGCTTGGGAAATGCCGAAGAGGTTAGCATCTGCCGCCATTGATAATGTGTTGGAATCAAAAGAGGTAAATTTCCTTCTTCTTTTTTTTAAAAAAAAAAGTATAGTGAGGATAAATTGTGGAATTAGCTTAGCAAATGAATAATGATTTGCATGATTTAATATTTGCAGTTAGAGATTATTTCTACATTGATTCCTACCGAAACCGAGCTGGAGGAGGTGTTCTGGAAAACGTTGACCCCAATTGTGGAAGAAGATGATAATGCTTCACAGCATGTCGAAGGAGATGAGGTTGAGCATGATGTCGATCCACATCATGCATTCTACCAGCACTCTCCTAGTGCATCTCAACCTCCACCTGTTTCTCATGAGCTCAACATAGTGGATTTTTTGAGAACCAAAATGGAGAAACTCGAGGAAAGGCTACAAGCAGGCATATCAACTAAACTTGATCGGGTGGAGAAAAAAGTTGACAGGTTGATTGAATTGGCTGTGACGGGTCGATTTCATTTAGGGACTAGTACATTTGATGGTACCACTAGTGGCATAGCTGATGTTCCAGAAGTTGAACCGAAGGATGCTAGTGGCACATCTGATGTTCCAGAAGTTGAACCAAAGGATGGGTTGGAAAATGAGGTTGAATTTGATAATGAAATGAATATACCTGTAGATGAAAGAAATGTGGAAGAGCTTGTGAATGACCCAAAGTTGGAAGATGAGGTCAGAGAAGAGACTGTAGGATGGAAGGGAACCGAGGTTGGATTTGAGGATGATATGGAGGAGCAAGAAAAGGAAAAAATGGTTGAAGGGGATGTTGAAAAAGAAACAATGATAGAGGATGAGCATCTCGATGTGGAGAAATGTTCCCCTGATTTTGTGACACCCGAGAAACTCGAAGTGGATGCGAAGGAATCCACTCCAGGTACGTAACAATTAGTTTGATGTACAAATTATTATCTCCAAATTGAACAAATTCTTGATTTGTAATTGTTGGTACTTGCAACATATAGGTGACAGTGTACAAATCGAGAAGGTAGGATGTGAATCACCAAAAGGACGAGGGTATCGTCCAAAGAGAAAAACACGCTTATTGTGTTCTCCCTTCACGGACCCAACAAAGAGGAGAAAGTTGTCGGACGTTGATGTATATAATCCTTATCGAGAAGTGGATCCTGTGAAGGTCGAGGCTCTTCACAAATGGTTGGAAACTTCAACTTCCAGGTAAATTATTACACGCAGTTGGAATGACATGTGGAAGTAATGATATTATTACATAAATATAACTTTGTGTGGATGTTGTATGTGCAGTAACATTGTACCTTTGCGCTTTTACGATGTTCAAGCAATAAATTTGATGGACCTTTTGAATGAGGATGGTTGGATTACTGGCAATGTAAGTAATACAACTTTAATGATTTTACAATAATGTTACACATGATTTCAGTTTGTATTAACTAGTTTCTCTGTGCAGATTATGAACGAGGCCCTTTACCAAATACGAGAAAGGGCTTTCAATTTTCCTAACTTATTCCGACAAGATTGTTGCATATTGGATACTTTCTTTAGTCAATTTGTGGTCAATGCACATGGTCAGTTGCAACCGAGTAAAGAGCTCAGTTTTAGTAAGAGTCTTATCAATTATGTGAGAGGGACTACTCCAGAGCTCGGTAAGCCTTGGAAGGACTGCAGATATTTATATATGCCTTGCTTTACCGGCAGCCATTGGTTCGCAGTTCAAATCGACTTGGAGGAACGAACAATTTTTAGTTTCGACAGTCTGAAGGGTCACATTCGCCGGGCAGCGTTGGAATCTTATATTCAGCCTCTACAAGAGGTTATTCCGTTACTGATCAAATTTTATGTCACGAGTGATGACAACTATAGTACGGAAAAGTTCGGATTTGTGAAAGTGAGAGACGTTCCTCAACAATTGAATGGGTAAGATTGACTAATTTTATATTTGGTAATACTATATTATTTAAACTGTTTAAAATGGATACAATAATTGCACAACTATTTTGTAGATCGGACTGCGGGATATTCACACTGAAATACATAGAATTTCTGCAAGCGAATATGGACGTAAATGCAATTCGAGTGGATTATATACCAATATGGCGAAAAAAATTGGCTGCAGAGTTATTGGCTTGGAACTTCGAGCCTTAGATTGTGTTTTCACATATATATACTGTTATTTTGAAAACATTTTGTGGCTGGACCTTGTTCTTTTTGTTGGAGTAGTTGTTATTCCTATAAATATTCGATATTTCTTGGATGTTGCCTAACTAGTAGTTAGTGCATTTTGGTAATTGTAATGATTATGGATGTTGAATATAATTGAAATTTATATATCTTTCAAGTTTACATATTGTACATGTTCAGGTGGCACAAATAACATTATGTCGTTCAAGTAAAAAATGCATTTATTCGAAAAACGAAATTGAAAGCGTTCCTAAAACACAAAACGATTTCAATATCGTTTCAGCACACTACTTCACTGAACAAACTAGAACGACATTGATATCGTTCCTGTGTCACAAAACAATATCAATGTCGTTTCCATTCAAAAGTTGCACGGATTATTGCAATGATATTGAAATCGTTCCTGAAACAGGAAACGATTTGGAAATCGTTTTAGCGTAAAATACACACTGCTTCACTGAACAAACTACAACGACATTGATGTCGTTCCTGTGTCTCAAAACGATATCAATGTCGTTTCCATTCAAAAATTACACCGATTATTGAAACGATATCGAAATCGATCCTGAAATAGAAAACGATTTGGATATCGTTTTAGCGTAAAATACACACTGCTTCCCTGAACAAACTACAACGACATTTATGTCGTTCCTGTGTCTTAAAACGATATCAATGTCGTTTCCATTCAAAAATTACACGGATTATTGAAACGATATTGAACTCGTTCCTGAAATAAAAAACGATTTGGATATCGTTTTAGCGTAAGATACACACTGCTTCCCTGATTGTCATAACGACATAGATATTGTTCCTGTGTCGCAAAACGATATATATATCGTTTTAATACCAAAATTTCTCTGGTTAACATAATGATATTGAAGTTGTTCTTGAAAAAGGAAAACGATTTTCGTTCATTAAACACGATATCCATATCGTTTCAATTGAAATCAGAACTAAAACGATACGTAAATCGTTCCCTTTTCTATCAAACGATAATGAAATCGTTATGGTGTTAAACCCAAGAAATAAGGTAACGACATCCATACCGTTGTAGAACAAAGTTTACGATATCAAACTCGTTTCAGATGAAATCGTGACTAAAACGCCTTCGATCTCGTTTCTTTACTTTTGAAACGATATCTATATCGTTTCGATTTTACACGATGATTCAATCATCCATGGCCACCCGACATACATCCATCGTACGTAAGATGATAAAAATAAGTTATTAAGCAAATTTGATTTCACTTAACGTAATTAAAAGGAGCATTTGTGTTCTATAGTTGTCTATCACCTTTTGAGTTGTTTCAATAGAAAGAAAGTATATATCACATTTGAGGGCATAAGATAGAATGAAAGTGTCTCCGTTCGCACTTTTTGAACCATTTGAGTGTTATCAAACCACTTGATGCCCTCTTTCGATCATCATATATATATCGAAGGTATGTCGAATGATCGTGGACAATCAAATCGTTTGGTGTGAAACGAAACGACTTCAGTATCGTTTTAGTTACGATTTTCACTGAAACGATATCTAAGTCTTGATTACGATACCAATGTCGTTATTGTCATTATTTGAACTGTAACGATTTCTAACTCGTAAAGGTTGCACCAAAACGATATTGATATCGTTATGTTATTTTACGTGTTTTACACTACAACGATATCATTATCGTTTTAGTGTAGAGAAACGAGGTCGAATGAGTTTTAGTCACGATTTCTTCTAAAACGAGTTCAAACTCGTCAAATTTGTTCTCAAACGACATATATGTCGTTATGTTATTTCTTGGGTTTAACACTATAACGATATCATTGTCGTTCGATATGAAAGGAAACGATATAATTGTCGTTTTAGTTCTGATTTGAACTAAAACGATATAAATATCGTTAAATTTGTACTGAAACGATATGTATGTCGTTATTTCAGGTGGCCATGGATGATCAAATCATCGTTTTTTAGGCATAACGATATAATTATCGTTTTCTGTAAAAAGGAACGATACCAATGTCATTCTAGTTATTTTTTGAGCTACAACGATTCCAACATCGTTATGAAAATCAGTGAACGATACCAATGTCATTCTAGTTACGATCTTTACTGAAACGATTTAAACATCGGTACTTTGTTATGGGAACGACTTAAACATCGTTATGAAAATCAGTGAACCAGTGTGTATTTCATGCTGAAACGATATTGAAGTCGTTGTTGATTACAGGAACGATGTCCATATCGTTACGAAAACTAGCGTGTATTTCATAGTGAAACGATGTAAAAGTCGTTTTTTGTTACTGGAACGAGTTCAATATCGTTACGAAGATTAGTGAAGCAGTGTGTATTTCATATGGAAACGATATTTAAGTCGTTTTGTATTACAGGAACGAAGTTCATATCGTTACGAAAATCAGTGTGTATGTTATACTAAAACGATATCGAAGTCGTTCTTTTGATACGTGAACGATTTCAATATCGTTACGAAGATTAGTAAAGCAGTGTGTATTTCATACTGAAACGATATTGAAGTCGTTTTTAATTACAGTAACGATGTCTATATTGTTATGAAGATAAGCGTGTCTTTTGCACTGGAACGATATGTATGTCGTTGTGTTGTTACGGGAACGATATAAATATCGTTACGAAGATCAATGAAGCAGTTTGTATTTCATGCTGAAACGATATTGAGGTCGTTTTTTGTTACATGAACGAGGTCAATATCGTTATGAAAATCAGTTCAATTTTCGTATTGGAACGATATTTATATCGTTTCTAGTTCAAGAACGATTTCAGTTATTAGAATGATTATGTATCTTTGTACTATCAACTATGACTATATTAACGTCGTTTGGCTTTAATGTGTGATAAAATAAACATGAAAACGTAATGACGCTAATGTCATTTCAATAGTACAAAAGCATTTTATAGCAAAATGCTTACAAAATTTAATAACTCATCCCATGCTTCGGATAAGTACAAAATTATACAGCTACAAGTCAGGACAATGTTACAATTTTAAGTTTCACTACCAGCTGATTGGCTCGTGCAAGTGGATCGAACATGACCAGTTTTCTTGCACCTACTGCACTTACGAGGTGTACGTGTCTCTCCGGCCGATCTTTTCCTCTTTTTTGACGGTCGCCCACCTTGTCTTCGTACCAATGGTGGAAATACTTTTCTAGCCATTACATGCTTGGGGATTCGCCATTCAACCTCATTCGGCAAAGGGTATACGAATACAGAATACGCTTGCTTCCAACAAATACTAGTATAAAAGTGGCTACATAGATTATAGCCATCATCTCCTTTAAACCTTACAGCAGCAATTGCATGCGCGCATGGGAACTTGTCTAGATCAAATTTCTTACAAGTACATGTCTTTTCATCTAAATCCACAAAGTGGTGTTCTAAACTGTCACCAACCTGATAAATGTCTGGAGATACCTGATTTACCTCCAATCCATTTGATTCATTATATTTCATGCACATCTTTTTCTCTAAAGGTGGCGTGAGGTGGGTCACACATTTTTCCGCTTCAACATGTCTTTCATAAAACCACATTTGCAGTGTCTCTCGAATATATTCAATCAAACCAACTATGGGAAATTCTCGAGCACTCTTCAACAAACCATTTAGGGATTCCGCATTATTCGTAGTCATGATATTGTAACGTATTCCAGTAAAATATGCTCTAGCCCAATAATGGAAATCTTCTTCTAATAGGTACTCTTTGATGCCATTCTTTTTACTGCATAGAGCTGCCATGTTGGACTCAAATTCTGTTACGGTATAAGCCTCCGAAGTTGCCCTAAATAAAGTTGCAAGATCACTTCGTGGAAAATTTGTCTTCAAGTTCTTTTGCATGTGATATGTACAATTACCATGATGAGCAAACTGAAAAACATTTCTAACTCCATTTTTAATACATGCTGCACGATCAGAAATAATCACAAGCTCATCCGTATCACCTGTTATTAACCGCAACTTTTGAAAGAACCAAGTCCATGATTCGTCATTCTCCGAATCAACGACTCCCCATGCGAGTGGAAATATTTGAAAATTTGCATCTTGACAGGTTGCTACTAGTAGAGTACCTTTCATTCTTGATTTTAAGAATGTACCATCTACAGAAATTACTCTTCGCATTGAGTTGAGAAATCCACGTATACTTGGTCCCAATGCCATAAAAAAGTACTTGAAGCGTCGATCATCAGTAGTATAAATGAATGTCAGCGTACCAGGATTTTGCATCTCCAAAACATGACAATATGCCGGTAATTTCGCATAACTCTCAAGGGGTTTTCCACGGATCAGTCCACGAGCAAAATGTTTAGCCATATACGCTTTAGTATAGCTTAGGGTTATGCCGAACTCTCGACGAATGTCATTAATGATGTCATTTGGTCTGTAAACTCGGTTGGCATCTTGATACTTCGGGGCGATGTGGTTTCCAATGATCATATATGAAGCATGCCTATGGTCTCTGCGACGAATATTCATGGAGCAAGAGTGATGACCATTATACTTTCGAACTTCGAAAATAGGACTTTCTGCGATCTTGGTTGCTCGCAACCGCCACTTGCAATTTTCATCGATACAAACAATTGTATAAGTACTCTTATTCGACTTCTTAACTTTGTATTCAAAGTGACATTTTACAGCTAGCAATTGCAATTTTGATATGAGGTCATATTTCGATGTAAACAACTGGTTCACTTGTACATCTTCCTTTTCTGGAATTCTTACTGAAGTCTCACAATGGAGCGAACTTGCATTTGCAGATACAATCCGACTACATTCAACATCATTATCATTCACTACATTCCAACTATAAAGTTCATCCATGGGTAACTCCACATTATTGTCATATGCGACAGGAGAATTATCATTCACATCTACTCTTCGAGGACTATCTTCACTTACATCAAAATCATTATAATCTACAAATATTCCATCACCGTTGTCATGGTTAGCATCATTGTCCGTTCGAACATGTTCCTCATCGCTGTTCATAGTTGCAATTTGTTCTTCACCCTCTGTTAGTAATAAACATCCTTCATCACCAAAAACTTCTTCATTTTCACCTTCATTTGAAATGGTTACACAAAGAAAAGTTTCTTTACAGACAGATAGAAACCACTTCACATTATTGTCACAATCAATTATGGTCGGAGCAGCTGGAGCTTTAGATATTATAGGAACAAGAGCTGAGATCTCCATTTTGTACACCCTCGTATTGACGTTCAACACCTCTTTGATTTTTTCATACAATTCCACATAAGAAATAGTTTTCGAAACAAGAATAGGAATTGTTTTTCCTTTGTCATTCCCTACATATTTCCATTTCCATGCACCTTCAATTGATTGTTCATATTCAATTGGATAACAAACTAAAATCCATACCATATTCGTGGTGTCCATAACTGTAATTCAATATAAAAATTTCATCAAATTTCAAACATAACACAGTACTGATAACGATATGTAAGTCGTTATAGATTGTATAAAACGACATGTAAGTCGTTATACAGAAAAAAAATCAAATGTACGTTTAATACTACAAAAATGAAAAGAATAGCCAAACATGCCTTTGCCAACTTACATTTCCCTCCAATTAATACAAATAACTGGTAATGAGAAAATGGGTTGGGAAGTAACCCATATCAAAACTCTAATCCAATGTTAAAATTAATTCAAAATCATTGTTCACAAATGAACACCATAAACATATATACAACAACATACAAAAATTATTCAAAAAAATGGAGAAAGAAATTTACCCAAAAATTGAAAATTTACAATACCCCTTCTTCTTCAAATGTCTAACAAGAATGTTTAAAGATTATATTACTCACTTCAACCAAATGAGTGTTTAAGGGAAAGAGAATGTAGAGTTTATGGTTTCTTTAAATAGAGAAAATGATGAGAAGAAAATGAAAGGATTGCTACCTGTGCAGAGCAGAGCCGGTTTATGAAGATAAATGGAAGGTAAAATTCAATTAGGTTTAAATGGAAATTGAAATGAGAATTAGGGCAATAATGTCTTTTTGTATACAAGGACATTCTAGTCATTTACAAATTATATTTTCCATTTTTCATATATTTAGGCCATCTAACTAAAAAACTTAGTTGATAGGCTTTTTAAACTAAAACTTGATTTGACTTGCCCAATTAAATGAAGTCCCCTTGCAGTATGGTGTAGTGGCTGCATTGTGTGTTTTTGTGTGTTCACTATTGATGCTAGAAATTGATCTTTTAGCATCAATGGTGAAATTACAGTGAGAGAATTGAGGGGGAGAGACTTACCAAAATGGTTGTTGTGTAAGTGTGAGGAGAGTGAGAGTGCTAGTGGGGTATGAATAGTGACAATTAGGACACAAAACCCTAGGTGGGTAATTGGGCTAAATAGTTGGGCTTTAGGGTTTTTCTAATTGGGCTAAAATAATTAATTTCGGTTTTGGACTCAATTAATTGGACTTAAATAGATTGGGATAAAATACTTAAAATTTAGAAATGTTGGACTTATGTAATTGGACTATAAACATTGGACTTTAATAATGCAATTATTAAAAATTGGATTTAAATAAAATAAATTGAAATTGATAATAAAATTATTATTCGGGATTGGATTCGATCGAATAGATTTGAATTTGTTTTTATAACGGCTAGACGAATGCGCTTTCTCTTTAAAATTAGGGTTAACGTTTAACGACACATTTTTCGAGAAAACTAATTTATATTAATTAAAAGTTCTCGATCGCTACAAACTTCCACATGTTATATGCATAACTCGACTTGTGTGTAAACTCATGTAAATATATCAAGCTCATGATTGGCTCAACTCCCAACCCTTAGTAGTCAAATATTTCCTTTCTTAACTCAAGAGATACGTACAAACTTATTCTTTTCACTCAATTTTCTCGAGGTGCATCCTAAGTTGAAATTATTTAATTATACTCATTACCCTTTCTTAGGTTGGATGGATCTTACAATCACAAGTTCACACTTCAACAAGTCGAGATTCTCCTATATTTCTTTTACCGCCTCAACTTTTAAAACTAAACTAAGCTACTTGCCTTGTATCAAATGTATAATTCTATCAACCAAATGTCTTGGGATTTAATCAATGTAATTGTAATTTTTCTCAACTATTAATGTTTTTTTTTCAAACATCTTCTTATTTGCTTTCTATATAACCCATGTAGCGAGTTTTAAATCAATGATTCACAAGTCTGATGACCATAGAGCACCAGGTTTTAAACCCTTACCACTTATTCACTTGAATTATACATTCTCGAAAAGATGATTTTATTCATACGTGAATTAGTGTTATACCCATTTTCTTTTGGACATTCAGCCTCTAAAATCAATCCCTAACTTAAAACTTTCATCACATCTTCGTCTCACTAGTTTTAGACAATCCACACGAGAAACTTTATGAACGAAACTCCTACTCATCTCAATATTCCCTTGTAACAGCTCAAACACTCCAAACTACTCTATAAATGCATTATGGATTAATACAATAGAGGTTATTTGGGTTTAACTTACTATGTTCAACTTTTCTCTGAGTAATGAGTCAAATCACCAACTTAATGCGTAAAACATGAGTGTCGTGTACTAAGAATATCAAGTTTCACATAAACAAGTATTGGCTAAACTAATCATGCATTATTTTCGCTATTTCTAATCCATACATATTCCGGTATTCAACATCATTGCCAGCAAGACCATCAAACATACACAAGCATACAAAACAATTAAACAAATACTAGAAAATAAATAAAATATATAACTCAAAATCTTCTTTGTCTTTTTTTTTTTTATATCTTTTTTAACGGTTATACATACCCGATCAACAATTGAAAAATATATATCCCAAACAAGAATTTTGTATTGTCCTCAATGTAAAAGAAAAAATAATCAAAGTAAAGGAGTAAGGATCAAAAAGTCCCCTGGGTAAATGTGGATTAGTCGAAAGATCAGGCTGGTCCAACTGCTAGACGTCATTACAACAACCACTTTTCCTTACTGCTAGTTTTTAATTTTCAGTTCCAAGAATTTAAAATAAATATTAGTGATAGCATATAAGGTTTAAATATTTGCAATGAATTCACCCTAAGAAAAATTCTAATCTTCTAACTTTTAGAAAAATTATTTAACAGAGCGTATATCCCTACAAAAGTCCTATAGCTAGGAAAAGATAAGTTTACCAAATTCGTTTGGAGATTGAAATCTAGGTGTGACCTTAAAAATGTATATCATATCAATGTAAGCTCAATATAATGGTACGATGTTATCGATGAGAGTTGAGAGTAAGTAAATTGAACTCAATGAGTAAACATACCAAATTTACTAATGCAAGTCTTAAAATACCACTTGAAATGTGTTCAAAACAAACCATTTAAATGCATGAGTTCCTAAATATGACCCTAAAATACTAATGCAATCCCTAAAAATCTACTTATAAGGCAATACTTACTTAAAATAAGAGATAAGTGATAGAAAAATGAGTTGCCTCCCATTAAGCACTTAATTTCAAGTCTAGAGCTCAACTTTTACACTAGTGTTTTGTGGCAATTTAAATATGACTTTGGAGGTCCTGCTTAATTTGACTTTGTTATGTATTGCAATTTTCTTCCAAATTGTAGTCTCGTTCTTCTCCAAATAGTATGACTTCCCCTTATCATCTGTTTCGAACTCAACAATGTAAACCTTAATCTCCTCATAAGGTTTAATCACAAATTCCATTTTTGAGCAAATGATGAAGTTGAGGATTTCCTCTTCTTTGAATGCTACAAGTTCTTTTTCGCGTGTTATGATTAATTTTTCGATTTTTCCATGCTCATCTTCTTTAATTGAAGTTTTCTCGAGTTTAACATTCGTATTCAAACTTTTGGCAAAGAAACAATGACATCTTCATAGAGAGTTATCTCCTCTTGTTGTATTTGTAAGAAGTCTGGTTGACGTGATTTCTTTACTTGATGTCAATTAATAACCCGTGGAAGAAATAATCACATAGGCAAATTACCCACATCAAATTATGGTGAGAGAAATAATTCAACATGTAAGTCGCCAAGGACAGTTTCATCAAATTCACATTCTAGTTTTATATCTTGTAGTCGTTGTCCTATAATGAGATTTCCCACAAACATATATTCCTCATCAATTTCTTAAGCTGCCAATTGTTGTTGTCTCATGAAAAAGTCACATATGAGCATTTTGTTGAAATTAATCACAGTCATCTTTTATCCTGCTATACCCTAAAAAAGATAGAGTAAGAATACAAGAATACATGTAGATGTTTAGATTAGTGCCAATGTGAATAAAATCAAACTAAAACTCAATCCCCAGTAGAGTTCCCAAAAATATCTTTCGAATTAAAACCATCTCAAGTATACGATTCGGTAACAAGTAATAAAGTGGATTTGAGTCCAAGTAATGTTTCACAAAGATTGATTTAATTCAATTTTAATTATCGCGCCTTAATCAAAATATGAATAATATGGTGTGTATGTTTGTGACAAAATTATGACTAAAATAATATACTTATGAGTAAATTGATGTGTTTAATAAATGACAAACGCACTAAAATCTTGAATTCTCATGCAATAATCATTTTAACATTAGTTCTACGCTTTGAAAACACGATTGGATTTTGAAGAATCAATGTTCTTATTTTGTTTAACAATCTCTCTTGAGTAATGTTAAATCTACTCTTATATATGACCTGACTATATTTATATGACAGATACGAATATACAAGAGTGCATAAATTTTTGATATGATCTAGGAGTCGAGCCCGACGAGAACAAGCCCAGGACGGGGCCCGTTGATTACCGAAGGAGGCCTGATGACATGTTCGAGGGCAAAGCGGGTGAAAGAGGCGATGTGGTTGCTTGCTCAAGCTATGGTGGACGAAATTTCAAAGTTAACAAGTCAAGGAACAAGTTTCATGTTAGGTTCACAAGAAGAAACCAAATGGATCAAAAAAACTAAATGGATAACTCGATTTAAGCAGCAAACGAGCAGGATGGATGAAAATGGGCATAACTTTCAGCTCGGTTGTTGGATTTTCACCCATGAGTACATTCCGAAAATGACACGAAATTCTGCACAAGGTCATGTGAGCAAATGGTACTTTTAGACTTGCAGTCACATAGAAACATGTCGAAAACAAGTTGGCAAAAAACTTTCATTTTTTCTCGAATTTCCTAGTTAGACTAGAATTCTATTTTCTTTCCAATTTTACAATATTTTGTAACCTAATTATGTTTTTACTAGGATTTCTGGCCATTAATATATATAGGACTTCATTATTCAATGTATGAACTTTTTGACAAAATTATTATTGAGATAGATTCGAGAGGCTATTGTGCTTTTTAACTTTGTTCTTCTTAGAAAAATTTGAACCTATCAAGAGGATTCTTGTGGCCTTTAACACCGAGTGCGGATCGCTCAAGTTATTAAGCATGTAAATGTGTTAAAACATGTTGCCCTAAAGTCAACTGATTTAGGAGTCATTGACCTAAAACTTTTTACATGAGTCATTTAGAAAGTTTAAGGGAAATAATGCTACAAATAAAAGATAAAAAGTGTTGAAAAAAAAATGAGAACAAAATATAGAAAAAAAGTATGTGCATGAAATAGAAGATGTACCAAATACATTGGCTATGTTCCAAACACTTGACTTTTGATAAAAGATTGTTAGCTTAATTAAGTCCAAGAGATTGAAACAATCAAACTTAATAGAGAATCCTTATTTATTGACATATTGACTTGCAATTAGTGAGGTTTACCTAAACTAGAGATGTGAGGATAGTATAAAATTCAACCTTAGTTCACACACTTGGAAAGAGCGAAAAGAATAAGTTCGGATGTGTGTGAATTTTACAAGTGATGAAAGAATATATTTGACCATTGAGGGTCGGGAATTGAAACAACTCATGAATTCATAATGCTATACTGAATTCTTCACACACACATCAATTTTATATTAAAGAAATAGATTTTAATTTTTGTATTGTGGTTTTGAAGCTGTGCATAGATCTGATAGTATGATTTTAATCCTAAAATAAAAAGCCGGATTAGCTAGCTAATCTTTTTGCTTTACTTGATTGATTGCCCACCAATTAGGTAATTAACATTGTGTGTTTGTTAGGTTTTAGTTTTTTTTAGGACAAACAAAGAATTAAGTTACGGGGTGTGATAAATGTAGTTTCTACACTTATTCTAGGTCCTAAACGATGATATTTTACTGTTCTTTGGATAAAATACTACCTAACTTATGTTATATTTCATTTTGTAGGTAAAACTCAATGTTTGATGAAGAATTGGAAAAAAGAATGCAAAGATAGCGGAAAATGGCTCAATTGTATCAAATACAAAGTTCGTAAACTGAGATGCAAATACTCAAAAGTTACGTCTAACCTCACGATGAAGATTTAAGAGTGTTAGGCATTAATTGGATGAGAAAAGAAGCCAAAGGGATGAAATATAGTCTAATTACTATCACATATCAACTTCCAGACTAAAAAGTGATGCTCTAGATTTTCAAGCACACATTGAGACCCAATTTTTGCATAGCAAGTTTTCAAATAGGAAAAATGATATTTCTACAAGAATTATATCCATCTGAGTAAGCTTTAGAATTCACTTTGAAGCACCTCAATCAGATATTGGGAGAGAAAGTTATAACGAAAATACTGAGACTTGTTTAGCTATTGAAAATTAGGCGAGACGCGCGCCCCAGATCCAAAAACCCTCGCCCGAGGCTGCCAAACCCCCAAGGCGCACACCCTAGGTTGTACTAGGCGTGCACCTCAAGGCTAAAAGGGAAAAAAAATCCGATTTTCCTTATTTTTGTTTTGGTAACAATTCATTGCAATTTTTTTTGCATTCTTTAAATACCAAACTTGACCAAAATGTGGGAGACCACCATTCAACCTAAGTTTCACCATATTCTACATATTTTGGAGGCAAAGAAAAACTCTATACATCAATTCAAAGCGAATCATACAAAAATTTTGAAGATTCATAACCCGGTTTCAAGATTTGAGCCAAGAAAGTAGATTTCTCATAATTCTTACATCTTTCTTATTTTCGGGAGATGTTTTTCCAACTAATCTTGTGTAATTTAATTATACAAATGTTAGACTAAGTTTTTCATTGTATTGGATGAATGATGAACCCTATTGTTTATTTATTTTAATTCAAGAAAATTCATTTAGTATTTCTTGATTTTTCTCGATTGGTTTTGCATTCCCATTGAACTATTTGATTGCTTGATCACCAATTATATAGTAAGTTGCTTGTTGTAGTATAAGAATACTCACAATAAGTTTAGAACGTGACAAAATCAACACATGAATAATAGGTATTAGGAATAATATCTATGACATGTGCAATCATGTGTGATAAATTCTGTAATTCAATGCATGCTTTTCATATGAATTCGGAATAGGAATAGGATCAGGTCATGTTAAACATAGGTTTAATATATATTGAAAAAGAATATTGAATAATAGTGGATTATCGATTGTCTTGCATGCATGAATTTACTAGATTAAGAATTAAGAATTGAAATAAATGACAATAAAGGGATTCACGATTCCAATACAAACATTTAAATATTAAATAAATACTTCATTTGTTTTGTTAGTTTAGGATTAATATAGATTACATATAAACCATCTCTTTTAATATCACCACACTTTGAATTCAATAGTAGCTATTAAACTACAAATTAGATCTTATTCCTTGTGGGAACGATACTTTTAACTCACAAATCTTATTACTTGTACAACGATCCCGTACACTTGCGGATTTCACGCGAACAATGTTATCCGAAAACAAGTCTTCGAATTCATGCGACAAAGAAGTAGCCAAGATGTGTTTTAGATTCCTCAACTTGAGAAGTGACTCCTTATAAACCAACAAGATCACAGGTCAGTTCTCAAATGCTGCCATCTTCAACTCACTCCATTTTGCCAAGGAATTCACTTTCAGCTTTTCTCTTCTCTCACGAGACTCCTTTTTTTACTCTCTTGTGGCTCAACTCTTTTTTTCTCACAATTGGCCATTTCACTTTTTTCTCTCTTGCTTTCTTATTGTGGAAGATCAATCTCACTTTCACTTTCTCTCAATTTGTTTCTTCCACACTCCTCAACTTTATTTGATCTTCATAAACTTGTGTTGTTGGTAACGACACAAGAGTAATAGATTTTTCATCTTTAATAAAGATGTACCTTTTTTGTACCTATCATGCATCACCTTCCTATTATATTGCCATGGTCTCCCCAACAAAATATGTCCAACATGCATAGGAACGACATCAAGCATCACTTCATCATGATACCTCCCAATTGAGAAATTCACCAGCACTCACTATCACCTTAGCCTCTCCACATTCATTCAACCATTTCAACTTGTAAGACCTATGATGTTTTAGTATAGTCAATCCCATTTTCTCAACAAGTGTAGTGCTAGCCACATTGGTACAACTGTCCCCATCAATAATCATACTACATTCATTGTTGATGTGGCATTTCGTATGAAATATGTTATCCATTTATTGCTCCAAGTCTTCTACTTTGATTTGAGTACTAAGAGCTCGCCGTGTAACCAACAACTCTCCCACTGCATACTCCATTTTCTCACCATCACTAGCAACATCCAATTCCGATATGTCATCGTAATCATCCTCACTATCACTCACCACTTTTCCATTATCTAGCAAGATCATTACCCTTTTGTTTGGGCATTGAGAAGCAATGTGTTCCGATCCCATTCACCTAAAGCATTTGATATCTCGATTCCTAGGGGGTTGGAGATCCGCCTTGAGTGTAGCTTTGTTAATAATTTTTTCCCTTCCCTTGAGTAGCTCAATTCTACTATTTGAAACAGTCATACCACCTCTATTGTTATCCTACTTCGATTTCCAAAGAGAGTTAACTCCCTCCAACTGCCTCTCTACCTTCATAGATACATGTAGCATATCCTCCAACTCCACATAATGGTGCAGTTTTATCGCATTAGCTATCTCCATATTCAAACCATTCAAGAATCGGGCTATGGTGGCCTCTCGATCCTCCTCAACATTTGCTCTAATCATAACAATCTCCACCTCCTTGTGATAATCCTGCACACTCCTTGATCCTTGATAAAAACTTTGTAATTTTTGATAAAGATCCCTATAGTAATGATTAGGAACGAACATCTTCCTCTTGATAGCTTTCAATTCTCCCAATATTTTAATAGAGCTCTCATAATTCCTTTTCCTAAATGTTGTTATTTGATCCTACCAAATGATAACATAATCAGTAAACTCAACGACAACAAGTTTTATCTTTTTCTCCTTCAAGTAGTTATGGCATTCATATATAAACTCTATCTTATTCTTCCACTCCAAATATGTCTCTGGATCGTTCATTCCTTTGAATGAAGGAATTATCATTTTAATATTACCCATATTTCTATTAACTCCATCTCTAACGTAGTCTCTAGCCCTCCTATCATGTTTATCTCATATGTTCCTCATTCTTCCTATTTTAGCCTTCACTAATGCATCATCATCAATTCCACCACCCGCTTCATTTTCACCACCAATATCCGCTCTAGGATCCTGCCTACTTGTCTCCTTCTGTTAGGAACTTCCCTTAACCGTTCCCTATACAAATTAGTAAGCAAGGCATCTTGCATCTCTATCCACGCCTCTTACATATCCATACTATCTCCTGTATCACCAAACAACCTTTCAAATCATCGTATCATCTCCTCCGTAATAATGACTTGACTATTCTTCCCACTTGAAGTAGAGTTATCTCTGTCAGACATCCGAAATCTAGAAAACTGTCCAATCGTGTGCTGACATGTGACATAATGTCAAAAAAGATGTAAAACAAGATGTATATGTAGCATAATTGTTATTGAAATCCATCAAATGTTATGTGTTCTATTTCGATAGGATTAAACATTATGAAGAGTGATGCACATGTTTATTAATCCCACACTTTCCTCATTTCTATTTGAAGTAATTTGCAGCATACTTTAACATGAATTTCGGGTCAAGATACTTACTTGAAATAATGAATTCCAACATCTTTTGAATGGTTGAACTACCTTACTTCTCCAAAACTCCAAATCTACAATTTTCTTGCACTCCAATGTTCCCAATCCCGATCACAATGGAAGGGGATTATTAGCCACAACCTAAGTGCCAATTTTTATGATTTTTCATGCCAAAATAGTGATTTTATGTGCCTTTTAATTTTGGTAATATTTTCCGTACGAATTTTCACCAATATATTGTCATCTTTTTCCTCTCTTATTTGTTAGACAAAAAAATTGAAGGTTATGGGGAGTTATGGATTTGAATTCCAAATTCAAATCACTCCCTCCAACCATTTTGATGTCTTGTAAGTCGGGCAACCCCACATGGACGACCCATGATCCATATTTTCTAACACTATTCCATAACAGTAAATAATAAATACATAAACAAGTGGTTTATAAAACTAATATATATCTCTTCATGCGTTTGCAGAATGGACCAAATAATTGATTATATAACCAATTCCACATAGTAATATACACACTCTGCTGGTTATAAAGTATAAATCACCATCACAAAAATTAGACAGAAACACATAAAGTCGTATTTAACAATACTAATAGCATTCTAATTTAAGAAAAACCTAATGATATCACAAGATAAAAATCACCAAAATTAAACCAATGGACTTAGTAAGAAACATACAAAGCCTGGTGATCAAGAGTACCTCTAATCACGAATAAGATAAACAATACCATAAATCAAATTCTCATTCTACCTCGTAAAATTTAAGAACTTGCACTATGTCGTTGGAGGAAAAAGAAACAGCCATACAGAGAATTTCGTGAACCAGTTTTAAAGACAAGTGACAATTAAATCTTCATTATATAAGTTTAAATTGTCACTTAAATATATTTGTTATCTTTTAACTTTTTCATCTAAGTGACCATGCCTTTTTAGCAAATAAAGTTATCTTTCCACGTCTAAATATGGGTCAATAAAATCTGTTTTGTTGCCAATTACCTGTTTGACTAAAAAAGAATAAAAAACGAATATTAAACATACATCAAAACAAATGGAAAAACTCTCAAAACAAAAGTACCAATTTTTCCAATTCATCCATCAGCCTCTTTTCTTTTGACATTTGTCACTTGCTCTAGAGAACAAAACAAACCATAATACAAGTCACATTCAAAAGGCTAAATTTTCACGTCTGCAAGAGTTTAATCTCCTATTTCCATCTCAATACATACAAATCTTATCGGTTGGAATTTGGGTGTGACTCGAATTCCTTTATTGAAGTGTTTGAAGAAATTGAAAATTTTTAATTGATGTGCACGTAAAGAAGAATTCAGTTTGGAATACTATTGGAGTCTTATGTCAAATTGAAGTTCTATTTTGGAAACTCATTGGGAGTTGGAATTTGTATTAGACTTGAATAGATTGAAATTATGGATAGGGAAAAAAAGTCGCCGCATTTTCGCAAGCCCGGCTAGCTAGCTGCTCGAGCAATACCTGCAGGTTTTCTCCTAAGACTTGGTCTATCGCGTGTCGCTTGAGCGACGGTGTTATTCAGTCCAAACCCGTTCGCGTTTTAACACGTTTTTGACATTCTACTTCAACTACTACTCATCTATTAGGGTTTAGACGTTGCTATACATAGTTGCCTAAAAAAATTGGTTATTCTATACAATTTTAAGTGTGAGAAAATAGATTACTAGAATTATATGATCCATTGTAATTTTTCTCTCTTCTCCATTATTCTTAAGTCAATAAAATATTTTAATTCCTTTGCAATATTCTTGTCTTTGTTATTCTCTGCTTGATCATATACTTCTTTATTATTTGTCATATTACTTCAATATCTTAATCCGGTGGTTTGTTTCACAACAAGTTGTATCAGATCAATTCTGATATCGACCTTTTTTATAACAAGTGGTATCAGAGCGCCAATGTTCAGTAGTTCTGCAGAGCGCAAAGTTTCATTTGTTCGTGATGGCTTCCATTAAGTACGAAATTCCGTTTTTGGATTGGAGCATTAGATTTTCGCTATGGGAGGTTAAGATGCGCGCAGTACTAGCACAACATGACTTGGATGATGCGTTGTTGGGAATGACAAGATGCCCGCAACTCTGATCGCGGAGGAGAAATTACGGAATGATAAAAAGGCAGCTTCTCACATTCATCTTCATGTATTGAATACTATTCTTCAGGACGTTTTGAAGGAGAATTCAGTAGCTACTTTACGGTTGAAGTTGGAGCAATTGTGCATGACTAAAAGTCTGACAAGCAAGTTGCACCTCAAGTAACGTTTATACTCTCATTGCATGACAGAAGGAGGATCATTGGAAAATCATCAGGCTATATTTAAAGAGATCGTCATTGATTTGGAAACTTTGAAAGTAGAGTATGATAAAGAAGACTTGGCCTTTATTCTATTGTGTTCGTTGCCCACTTCGTTTTCTTCTTTTAGAGACATAATCTTATATAGTCGTGATACTCTCATAGAGGAGGTGTATGATACTTTGTATTCAAAGAAAAAGATGAAGCATATGGTTTCTGAGGCTAGAGATGGAGAATGCTTGATTGTTCATGGTAGTTCTGGAAGGGGTAGAATGAAGTCTAAGTTCAGTAATTAGATTTGTAACTACTGTAAGAAGAAGGGGCACTTGAAAAAGGATTGCTACAAATTATAGAATAAAGAAAAGATGACTGCAAGTAGACATTCAGATACTTCAGATGAAGTAGACCTCACGGAGAACGTTGTAAGTAATGGAGATCTCTTAGCTATTTCTGCCATTGAGTCTAAACCGAAAGATTATTGGGTTATTGATTCAACATGTGTGTTTCATATGTGTTCTAATTTGGACTTGTTTGCTACATATGAAACTGTTTCCAAAGGTTTATGAGAAAAAACGCATCTTGTCGGGTTGCTAGAATTGGTACAGTCATATTGAAGCTCTTGGATGGGACAAGTAGAACACTTGGCCAGATTCGACATGTTCCAGATTTGAAGAAAAATCTCATCTCATTGTCTATCATTGATTCAAATGGTTATGAGTTCTTTGGTGGAGGTGGAGTTTTGAAGGTTTGTAAGAGTGTCCAAGTTGTATTTGAGGGACGAAAAATATCTCAGTTATACATATTGCAGGGTCGTGCAGAATCTAGAAGAGTCAATCAGCACAAGTTCAGTACCGTGGTAGACATTCAGTTTGGTACAATACCTTTAAGAGCTAGTAAATGATTGGATTTGAAGAATACTACTCAGCGGAGTTCAGGAGATATGGATAATAACGCTTTGCTACCATTAATTGCGGTGCTATTGTATTTAGTTGCTAGAGACTGACCCAGTAAAACAAGGTATGTGAATGCTGATTTTGTTGAGCATGTTTTAAGTAGAGTAGAAGGTGTACAATCTAGAAATGAGCCTTTTGTAAAAGCATTTGATATTGATTCTGTTTTGGGGTGTGTTACAGTCAATTTTGGTTGATTTTAAAATCATTATGTTTTTTTTGAAATTTAAAGTAATTCTGCAGAGTAGTGTTTGGATTCATTGGAAGATGTGGAGTATTTTGTGTTTTGTTAGAGAAATTAATTTTTTGGTTATTGTTGAAAAAGTCAGTTCATTCTTGGAATGGAATCCATATCAATAATTCATTTGGACTAATGGACTTTAAAATTAAAATTATGAAATGACCTGATTTATTTAATTGATTTGTTAATTTATTTAGAAAAAATAAAATAATTTAACTAATTCAATAAAAAAAAATAAAAAAAAAATTTAGTTTTAGCTTTTATTCGATTTTTCGATTTTTGGTCTAGACTCGAGACCCGACTCAAACCCATCGGTTCTCGATTCGGGTACCCATTCGGGTATTTAAATTATGAAGAACCGTTCGGTTCGGGGTTCAGTTCGGGACTTTTGGACACCCCTTTCATGCACCTGCTTTTTCTGAATTTTTTTTCAATATTTTTTTTATTTGAATGATTCTCTCCCTTAAACTTTCTAAATGACCCAGGTAACGAGCTTTCAGCCGATGACTCCCAAGTCAGATGACCATACGACACAAGGTTTTAAAGACTCTTGTAGACTTAATTGCTCGAGCCATAAAGACTGCAAATAAATTTTTTCTAATAAAGTATTTTTGTATGCATTGATTAGTGTAATGTCCATCATTTAACACTAATTTAAGTAAAACGACATCTAACTTGAGATTTTCACACAATTGCATCATATTGGTATTAGATAATCCACACAAGATTTTTAATTTCACACATGGAATCCCTATTTATCTCAACATCTTCATACAACAATGAAATCCGCTCAAACTATTCTAAATTTAGTCCAAGAATGTAAAATCTAGTGGTTTTGGGTTTAACATCCATGGCCAACTATTTCAACATATTCAATTATGAAATCAATTCATTCCTATACAATACTAAACTCAATTCACGTGCTCAATATATATCAAATTTCACATGGAAAAATAAAAATTAATCTAAACATGCAATTTATTCACCATTTATAAATCAATTCATGATTCAAATATATTTGTCATTTCCATTCATGCTAACTAACTCACACAAGCACAGAAAAATAATTTTTTTTTACTAAAGCGATAAAAGCACATAAAAAAATTATAATGAAAACTTATGTTTTCCACCTCAAATTTAAACTAGACATTGTCCTCAATATCTTTAATCCTAAATCCGCATATAAAGGGGTGGGGAAGAAAATGAAGAAAAGACTCCTCTGATAAGGCATGTACTTCAATGGGTAGCTTTCCTATTGCTCCATTTGCCTCCTTGATAAATATTCATTTAAATGTCCCGTGACGTTGTGTTCTTGAAAAATCAAATAAAGCATTAAAATCAAATAACTTGAACAAGTTTACTTAACTCTAATATCTAATAAATCAATGAACATATAAAAGACCTAAGGGGAAACGGGGTATAGATGATGAATCACAAATAACTTCAAATAAACTAAACTATCCTAAAACTCAAAAATAAAATAAATAAAAAAATAAAAAAGCATGGGTTGCCTCCCAAGAAGTGCTTCTTTAAAGTCATTAGCTTGACTTTTTGTACGAGTGTGTCATGACACTTTAAATATTGCTTTGGAGGCCTTGCTTAACTTGCTTAATTTGACTTTGTTCCATATTGTAATTTTTCTCCAAATGTTAGCATTGCTCTTCTCCATGTAGTATGACTTTTCATCATCACTCGTTTTGAATTCAACAATATATATTTCAATCTCTTCATAAGGTTTAATCACAAAATCCACTTTTGAGCAAACGATGAAGTCGAGGATTTCCTCTTCTTTAAATGTCTCAAGTTATTTTTCGCCCGTTGTGATTACTTTCTCATTTTTTCTAGGCTCCTCTTCTTTAATTGAATTTTTCTCGAGTTCAACTTTCGTATCCAAAACTTTTGGCACAGAGACAATCACATCTTCATTGAAATTCTCCTCCTCTTGTTATATTTGTTAGTAGTTCGGTGAGTTTGATTCACTTAATTGATGTTCATTAGTAATCTGTAGAAGAAATAATTCCACATGCAAATTACCCATATCAAATTTGTGTGAGAGAAAGAATGCAACAGGCAAGTCACCCAAGACAGTTTCATTAATTACACATTCTACTTTTAGATCTTGTAGTCTTTGTCCTATAATGAAATCTCCCACAAGCACAACTCCATCAACAATTCCTTAAGCTGCTGATTGTTGTTACCTTATGATGAAGTCACATACAAGCATATTGTCGAAATCAATCTCGGCCATCTTTTATCCTGCTATTTTTTAATCTTCTTTTTTTTATATCATGAAAAACAAAAACAAAAAAGAAAAACTAAAATAGAAAAAAATAAATAAATAAAAAGAAAATAAATAAATCAAATAACAGTTAAAATAATTAAGAATAAAAGTAAATAGTCCCCGACAACGGTGGCAAAAACTTGTTGGGTTTTTTTTATATCGCAAGTGTACGATATCATAACAAGTAATATAGTGGACCTTTGAGTGCGGATTATCGTTACCACGAGGACTATATTTTAGTCTTAACCTACTTTTCCTAACTCCTATTTGATAAAAAAAACAAATAAAGGATTGTGATATTTGTGAATATTGATTTTCTGAAATGAACTAAATGCCTAAAACAAATGAAAATTATGACGAAATAACAAACATAAATGGATCAAAGATTCATGTATGTAAGATATATTAAGGCAAAACAACTTTATCTAATGATCACCTTAGTTCCCAATTCAAGATTCTAGTCTAATGTAGTGTTTGGTCGAATTCTCCTACGGTATTCAATTTACCCCTCTCGATTTCTCATTGGCCTATTTAACTAATTCAATTTCATATCTCTATGCAAATTACCTTAGTTAAACGAATTATGACACTATAAATTCATATAACGACCGCAATAATTAGCATATGTATCTCTACAAGTTATACTACTTTACCTGGTTTTATTATACGTTCTAAGTCTCAAACTTACCTCTCAATTCATAAGAAACTCAATGGATCATCAAATTATTGATCAAATAATTTAATGCATTGCAATTATAATAAAATCAATACATAGAAGAATAAAACACAGAATTCTTGAATTAAAGAACTAAGGGTCTCAATAGATTACATTGTTTACCCTAATAAGGAATTTAGCTAAACATGATGAGAAATCTGAAATAAATAAACATATTCGAATACATCACCGGATTTAATTGATAAAAAAGATCGAAAATAATCAGCTCTTGCACCAAGATCTTCTTCCGCTTCCAATCCTTAATTTGAACTCGAATCCTTGATGTATTTCTTCTCGCGAATTCCTCTTTGATCTTGTATTTTTCTCTCAATTTTACAAAGTGTGGAACCCTCTTTTCAATGTGTGGGAACCTTTTTTTCATGCCTTCTTAGGTCTATTTATACATTCCTACACGTTCTTGGCCAATTTGGAGTCTTTTTGTGGGGGGGTTTTTACAGCTCAAACAATAAAAATCTAAAATATGTGACGGCGTGCAGTGCTGGGCACTGAAAGTCTGAGAATAATCGGCTTTGTAGTGCATGGAGGCTAGGATTCTAGCTTCTGGGCACTGAGTCGCTGTCCAACCCGCGTCTATTTCAATAGTTTTGTCATAATTTTTTCTCCCGATATCCGATTAAAGTCATTCGAAATGAGATGGAAAAATAACTCAAAGATCTACAACTTTGATAGAAGGAACTCTTCTTCAATTCGAACTTTTAATGGGATAAAAATGGGTCTCAATCTCCAACAAAATATTTGGACATCATTGCGCGGTTGAAAATTGATTTGTTTTCACTCCTTTTGATCTTTAGTTGTATCCATTTGACCCCTAGAATTCTCAAGTCTTCATTGTGAATTTTGACACAACTTTTGAGTATTTTCACTTTAGCCCCCAAACTTTGGATCTTGCCCTTTTTCGTCATTTATCGCTTCTATCTTTCAATTTCACTTCCATTCACAAAGTTTCACCTAATAATACATTTATTTAATAAATTAGGCTATAATTTCGTTAAAAGAATAACGAAATGTCAATATTTTAGAGCCCGAATAAATGTATAAAATACACTTATCATGGAGATGTAACTTGACTATTGGCACATGGTGACTCCGACGAGGTACGTGAGGGGATGCAAATGTAAAATGCTATATTTTTCATCCATTTATCATTTGATTTTGTGATTAATTGATGATAAAGTACTCAGTACTCTTACATTTGGATTTAGGTTACAATTGGATGAATATGGTGAAATTTAGAAGAAAAAAAAACAGGCGAAAATGAATAAAATGGAAGAAATACAAAGTTCGGGGACTAAAATGTAAATATTCAAAAGTTACGTCGAATCTCACGATAGAGATTTGAGAATATTAGGCATCAATTGAATGAGGAAATAAGCCAAATGGATAAAATATAGTCAAAATACTATCACATATCAACTCTTAGCCGAAAATGTTATGCTTCAAATTTTGAGGCTCATTTTGAGACTCATTTTTGGCATAAGAATCGTTCGAACTGGAGAAATTGTAATTCTAGATGATTCGTAACCCTTTGAGTTAAATTTCCAACGCATCTTGAATCAACTCAATCGGATAGTGGAAGAGAAAGATATGACCAAAATATAGAAGGCTATCCGGTGGAAGTTATTTAAAGCTATGTTGTTGCATAGCTTAAATTCCATGCGGCCACGAGAGGTATTTCAGCGAATTTCAAAGATTAGTTTCAATCTGCTATACGATCGCATGACTTACTACTATGCGGTTGCATATTTCATTCTCGCCAAAAAAATTTTGGTTTTCAAATTTAAGCCAACTACTTATGGAAATAACTATAAATACATATTTTAAAACCCTAGGACGGAAGAAGAACATACAGAACTACTCCAATCTTCATTATTAATTATTTTGCTCTTAGAATCATGAATTGTAATTAAACTTTTACACTTGGTCGAATAAAATTGAAGTCTTGGAACCACATATTGTGCGATTTAAATAGTTTTTCTTATTGTTTAATTCTTATTTTGTGTATTAAATGTCCTTGTGCATTAATTTCATGAATTGTTGCGCTTAATTGTTAGGAGACCTACTAGTTTGTTATTTGTTACCGCTAAATTGATTATCAAATCCGTAATTGTTTGATCCATTTCACTTGTGAAGCAACTAGGATTTAATTATTTATTGCGTTAATAATTGTTAAATCTTGGGAAGAACATTTGAATAAACTAAATACTATCCCTTGTGATTGTGTTATTTAATTTCATCGATTTCTCTAATTATTAAAGGGGCTACTAGATTAAATATATAGCACTTGTCTTGGGTTGTTTAGTAATTAAGATTAATTGGATCGCTTGTTTTCTAATTAATTACAATTAAGGAGAAATAGGAAAATAATTCAAACGGTAAATATTCAAAATATGAATTGAATAATCCTTGTATTTATGATCAATTGTGGATTTCCGATGGTGGATGTAGTTCGTTATTTAATTCGAGTTATTCATTAATTGATTTATTTAAAGTTGTTTGCGTATAATCAAAAACCCCAATTATCGTTTACATAGCATAAAATTAGATTAATCAATTTTCGTGGGATCAACCATTGCTTCCATTACTACATTTGTTTTCTGAAATTAAGGTTTTATTTTTGGGTGCCTGCAACAGCACACCAAATTTTGGCGTCATTACCAAGGAGTGGTGCTAATTTATTTTTGTGCTTCTTTTGTTATTCATTTTATTTTTTTAAAAAATATATAATTTTCTAGGTTTTTTAGGTATTTCAGCGTACAATTCTATTCGTTTTTTTTTCTTACTCTAGCTTCTTTTTAATTTGTTTTTCCATCTTTTTTGAGTTTCCTTGATAGTTTATACCTGTAACTCAATCATCTAATCAAAGTGATTTGCAATACGATCAAGAAATAGAGATAACATTGTGCAGGTTAATGATTGGCACTTGGCGGAATTTCAAAAAGAACGATCCTCTGCTGTACCAAGGTGTGCCGAACATCATCTTTAGTTGGTATCTATAATTGGTTGGATGTTAAATGGCCTTTGTAGTGCTATCATTACATTTTTATTATGTACCACAGCACTAGATCCACAAGCCTCCATAAAGATGGAAAAGTAGTAGAGTAACAAATTCTCGGGACAACAGTGTACACCTGTGTCGTTTGGGTTGTGAACTGCGAGACAGCGCTCAACATCAGTTACTTCACCTTAATCCAGCATGTTGTTATTTGGGGTGGAATCACTCCATGGTATCTTTTCCTCATCATATGGAGCCATGCCTCCCAGCATTTTCACAACTGCATATGAAGTCTTCGTCACATCTCTTGCACTAAATCCATTTTCTACTATCTCTGCAGTTATCTCAGCTTTGACCCCCTACTTTGTGTAATATAGAATCAGTAATAAGAAAGAGATTAGGATTTTACTATTTGTCCTAATTCTCTTTCATGATTATACGGTTCTTTAGAGCAATAAAGAATAAGTTATCTCTAGTCTATATATCTGTACATTTCCTTATGAACAATGCTATTTACCCCCACGGGATTATAACCTCGGTCTATGTAGCACTAATGTAACATAGAATGATAAGTACAATTAAATGAATAATTTAATTTCACCTTTCATTTAGCATATAACTTAACACCACATAGACTGAGATTATAACTCCGGTGGGGCTAAATAGCATTATTCTTTCCTAATAGTCCGTCCCAATTTCGGATATAACGAGGAGGGAGTTGCAGTAAGTTGATGGACATTTCGGTACTAAATTCTAATAAACCCTTGCACTACACAGCCATACACTGAGCACGGAGCGAACTACTCTTACACCTTATACTGAAGAATACCGTGTGCTCAAAGCAAAAAGGAAAAACACTTACACAGATTCTTGACTTGTTAAAACTGGGCTGCTGTCAAAGAAGGTAATTAATGGAATAAGACAATCTGCTCATCCCCTCAGACAAGAAGAATCTTTATAAAACAATGTCCACTAATCATTAAAAAGTGAAATATCCTCTTCTTTTGCTGAATAATTGCACTTGCAAGCCCACAAAATTGACCAAAACAGTAGAAACGATAAAAAAATAACTTCCCTACGAAAGAAAATAGTCTAAATCATGTAATTCAAGCCCCTATAGAATCGTATACATTAAAAGACCTACACATGACCTTAAACAAATAATAAATATTAAAATTATATTACATAAGTGAGAAAATAAGAAAGGAGAGAAAAAAAAAATGTCAATAATGTATGCCATCGACGAACACAAACATGAAGAATCATGACATGTATGGTAACGAAGATTAGATAGAACTAAATATTGTTGGTTCTACTATCCAATCTTGTCCAATACTTGAATATATCAAAGATTCTCGGGCTAGTAGAGGGTTTGGCCTAAGAAATCAAGAGCAGATTTTCCCATTATATTAGCAAATTAATTGAAACTTAGGACTCCATCACCATTTGTATCTGCCTCTTGCATCATCTCAGTTAGCTTCCTATAGGTCAAAGGGTGTCCCATTTTGGCCATTTGTCCGGCAAGTTCAACTGTCTCTATGTAAGCGTTCCACATGGTCAAACGAACGGAAAATGCGAATTAATTGCTCCTGGTTATTCAAAACCTCCTCATTCATGTCGGGCAATATGGCATCGACCAACTCGTCAAACTCTATCAAGCAATATGGCTGAGGGATCTGAAAAGGGCTGCCATCTCCAATTGCGTTCGGCTACCGTCCCGATCCATGTCGAACCGGTCGAAGGTATCTTTTAGCTTAGTAAGCCGATTAGAATGAAGTTTGACCACCACGATGGTGGAGGAGGAGGAGGAGGAGGAGGTGGTGGTGGGAGAATATAGCTGTTGGAATTTGGGTATGATCCAAATTCCTTTTGTTGAAGTGTTTGAAGTAATTGAAGAATTCTGATTGAAAAGAACGTCAAGAAGAATCCAGTTTGGAATGCTATTGGAGTTGTATGCCAAGTTGAATTTCTATTTTGAAAGCTCATTGGAAGTTGAAATTTGTATTGGACTTGAAGAGATTGAAATTATGGACCCAAAAAAAAAGTCGTCGCATTTTCGCTAGCCTACCGCTAGTTGGCCTTTCGAGCAATACCTATAGATTTTCTCCCGAGATTTGATCGCTCGCCCATTGCCCACCTGGCGCTCGAGCAACGGTGTTATCCGGCCCAAGCCTATTTTTGCATTTTAACACATTTTTGGCTTTCTACTTCAACTACAACTCATCTATTAGGGTTTAGACGTTGCCCTACATTGTTGTGTATAAATATTGGATCTTCTATATAATTTTAAAGGTAAGAAAATAGATTATTAGAACTATAGAATCCATTGTAATTTTCTCTCTTTTTCATTATTCTTGAGTCAATAAAATCTCTCAATTACTTGCCATATTCTTGTTTTTATTATTCTTTGATTGATCATATACTTCATTATTATTTGCCATATGGCTTCAACATCTCAATTCGATGATTTGTTTCATAACAAGTAGTACAAGAGCCAAGGTTCATTAGTTTCACAGAGCGCAAGGTTTGATTTGTTTGAGGTTTTTGTTCATGATGGCTTCCACAAAGTATGAAATTTCGCTTTTGGATCAGAGCACTAGATTTTCGTTAGGCAGGTTAAGATGCGTGCAGTACTCGCACAGCAGGATTTGGATGATGTGTTGCTGAGAATTGACAAGATGTTTGTAACTTTGATCGCAGATGAGAAATTACAAAGGATAAAAATGTAGTTTCTTACATTCATCTATCAAATACTATTCTTCATGACGTTTTGAATGAGAATTTAATAGTCGCTTTATGGTTGAAGTTGGAGCAATTGTGCATGACTAAAAGTCTGACAAACAAGTTGAACCTCAAACAGCATTTATACTCTCATCGTATGGCAAAATGATGATCATTGGAAGATCACCCGGCTGTATTTAAAGAGATCTTCGCTGATTTGGAAATTTTGGAAGTAGAGTATAATGAAGATCATTTGCCTTGATCCTATTGTATTCGTTGCCCGCTTCATTTTCTTCTTTTAGAGACACGATCTTGTATAGTAGTGATACTCTCACCATAGAGGATGTGTATAATGCTTTGTATTCAAAAGAGAAAATGAATCATCTAGTTTCTGAGGCAAGAGATGGACAAGGCCTAATTTTTCATGGTGGTTCTAGAAGTAATAGAACGAAGTCTAAGTTCAGTAATCAGATTCGTAACTACTGCAAGAAAAAGGGGCACTAGAAGGAGGATTGCTAAAAATTGCAGAATAAAGAAAGGATGGCTGCAAGTAGATATTCAGATACTAGGCGAAGCAAGCCTCGCGGAGAACGTTGTAAGTGATGGAAATCTCTTAGCTATTTCTGGTATTGAGTCTAAACCGGAAGAGGATTGGATTCTTGATTCAACATATGTGTTTCATATGTGTCCTAATAAGGACTTGTTTACTACATATGAAACTATTTCCAAAAGTGTTATGGTTATAGGAAACAAAACACCTTGTCGGGTTGTTGGAATTGGTACAGTCAGATTCAAGCTTTTGCATGAGACAATTAGAGTACTTGACCAAGTTTGACATGCTCCAGATTTGAAGAAGAATCTCATCTCGTGGTCTATCATTGATTCAAAATGTTATGAGTTCTTTGGTGGATATGGAGTTTTGAATGCTTGTAAGGGTGCTCAGATTGTATTGGAGGGACAGAAAATGTCTCAATTATACATCTTGCAGAGACGTGCAAAATCTAGAAGAGTCAATCAGTACATGTTCAGTACCGTAGTGGACATTCAGTGTGGTACAATAGCTTTACGAGCTCATAAAAGGTCGGATTTGAAGAATATTGCTCGGTTAAGTTCAAGAGATATGGATAATGCCGATTTACGACCATCACTTGTGGTACTACTGTATTCAATTGCTAGAGACGGACCCACTAGATCAAGGTATGTGGATGCTATTTTGTGGAGCATGTTTTAAGTGGAGTAGAAGGTATACAATCTAGCAATGAGCCTTCTGTAAAAGCATTTGGTATTGATTCGGCATTGGAGTGTGTTACAGCCCATTTTGATTAATTTAAAACCATTATGATTTTGGGAATCTATGATAATTCTGCAGAGTAGTGTTTGGATTCATTGGAAGAGATGGAGTATTGTATTTTGTTGGAGAATTTTTTTTTTGAAGAAGCCAGTTCATTCATTGAGTGGAATTCGAGTCAATGTGGAGATTGTTGGAATTAGGGTGTGACCCAAATTCCTTTTGTTGAAGTGTTTGAAGAAATTGAAGAAGTATAATTAAAGTGGACGTCAAGAAAAATTCAATTTGGAATGCTATTGAAGTCCCACGTCAAGTTGAAGTTCTATTTTGAAAGCTTATTGGGAGTTGAAATTTGTATTGGACTTGAAGAGATTGAAATTATGGATTGTGAAGAAAAGTTGCCGCATTTTTGCTAGCCTACCTGTAACACCCCAAAATTCATACATCTTGAGGTGTTACAAAAAAAAAAAAAAAAAAAAAAAAAAAAAAAAAAAAAAAAAAATATATATATATAATATATATATATATATATATATATATATATATATATATATATATATATATATATATATATACTTCATCTACTTTTTATTTACTTAAAATGCGGAACTATAAAATTCTTTAATAAACAAAATATTGGAACATCCATACATTTAAATTTGAATCATAAAATTGTGTCTTTAAAAAATTTGAACATTCTCAACTAATAAATTCAATATTAGTGTTTTTGAACAAAACAAACTACTAAATTTAAAGGTAGTAAAACTTAATATTTTTGTATGTCCAAATCTCTTGGCAGTGCACTGCACCATCCCGACACAGCTTCAATCGACCCGATCTAGCCTATAAAGTTTGTAAGAGTGAGTATTTTAAAAGAAAACACACAATAAGATAGTGTAGTTTCCATACCCGCAATTATATAACAATAACATAGATAATTCATACTACATTTCTCTTTATGGAGTATACCGGTGACTAAGCAAAGTACCATTCATTTCTCATTTTGAATTCTCGAAAGATTTCACATTTCGTTAGGTCGAATACGAAGATCCACTAGCAATTCATGCATAAATTATTGAACATAAAAGTATACAGAAACATACAACTTGCACAAAAGTATCTTACCTTGATTGATCAAACGAGCTTTCGATAATAAAAATGTACTTAGAATTTACAGTTGTTCTACATGAAAACTGTTGTGCTGTATAAAAAATATAGTGGTTGTGTTATGGTATAATTGTGATGGAAAATCGTATTTATCAAATTTGATAAGAATTGAGTTTTTAATAAACCAATCATAAGATGACATGTGTACAAATATCTATCACAACAAAAAAGTGGTTCTAACCCTAATACGTGATAGTGATGACAACTTGACTTTAAATAGAATTCTTTAAAAAATAATAATCCCACATTCATTCATGTGGCTATAATCATCCTAATTTGCTTTGATTTAAAAATAAATAAATAATTAAATTACAATTTCCTTGAAATTCAATATCTTGAGACTAACTTATCCAAATTAATTTTTCCTCTAGTCTAATTTACATGATTAATTAGGAGCTATCCAACGAGACCCATATTGATATACTTTTAATCGCTTTAACAATATCTAAAAATTTAGCCCAAAATCTGAAGTTAATACATATATTACATTAGTCCCTCAACTTTTAATAATAAAAATATAATATATAGAACAAATAAAATTTTATTCTAAAATTTTTGGGATATTACAATCTCCCATCCTTAAAAAAATTTCATCCTCGAAATTATCTCAACTACTTGAAACGTTCTAAATACTTAACCATTGACATAATATAGCATAATAAAAAAAAAAACTCATAATCATGATAAAAGCACGACATTTCGTTTTATACCTGGGAAACAATTGGAGAGTAATCGAATAGTGAGAGCCACGTGCCAATGATTCTTTATAACATTGTATGTTTAGAACTTTAAAAAAAATTACATTACTTTAAACTTCTAAAACTTGTGAAAATACCCCAATTTTTAGAAATTTTCTAAAATATGATTTTCTCAAAATGAAAGTTCCTCAAATTAAAAAATGCTCTCTATGGGTTAAAACAAGCGCCTAGGGCTTGATACACTTAGATTGACACATATTTCCAAGAATTTGGTTTTCTCAAGTGTCCTTACAAACCTACGTTGTATATTAAATCTAATTTACATGAAAATATTATTATTATTTGCGTATGTGGGTAATTTGATTTTTTCAGGAAATGATCCAAGTATGTTTGGAGAATTAGGGAGGCTATGACTAGCAACTTTGAAGTGACTAGGGGTGTCCAAAAGTTATGAACCGAACCGAGCGGTTTTTCGTAAGCTAAATACCCGAACGGGGTACACGAATCGAGAACCAATGAGTTTGGGTCGAGTCTCGGGTCTAAACCAAAAATCGAAGAACCGAAATTAAATAATTTTTTTACTTTTTTATTGATTTAATTTAATTATTTTATTTTTTCTAAATAAATTAACAAATTAAATAAATAAATCAAATCATTTCATAATTTTAATTTTAAAGTCCAAATTATTTTAAAATACAAATACTTAAAAATATTTTATTTTAATAACTTTTAATTTATATTTCATTTTCTTTATGCAGGCATGTTGCTTAAAGTAAATGAATTATTGATATAGATTATCGACATTTTAATATTAATATCTACTTTTTGATATTTTATGCATTGAATTAATGTTATTCGACATCTAGTTATTTATATATTTTTGAATTGAGATACGTTAATTTGTAAAAGTTATGAATGAAATGTCATTAGTTATATTTATGTAGTGTTACTTTAAATGTTCAAAAATCTAATTATAATACGGAACCGAATGGAACCGAACTGAACCCGAAATGTTCCATAATTATATTTGGACCCAACGGTTCTATTTATTAAATACCCGAAAATTTTGGAACCGAACCGAATTGACCCACGGACAGCCTTAGAAATGACTGATATGGGACTTATGTCTTATTTTCTTGGACTAGAAGTGATGCAAACTAACGGAGGAATATTTATCTCGCAAAGGAAACATGCATTCAGACATTCTTAAGCGATTCAAGATGGAATCATGCAATCCCATCAAAGCTCCTAGGTTTCATTTAGATGAAAATGGAAATGGTGAATTTGTTTATCCAACTTATTTTCTAAGTCTGATAGGTAGTCTATGTTATCTAACCTCTCCTAGACCTGATATCACATTTGGAGTTGGTATTGTTAGTCAATTTATGGAGACACCAAGCCAATCTCATTTGCAAGCTGCAAAGCGAATCCTGTGATGCATAAATGGTACTCAAAGTCAAGGTATCTTTAATCATCTCTTGATAATTGCAACCTTGTTGGGTACACAGACAATGATTGGGCAGGTGATCTTGAAGAAAGGAAGAGTACGTCTGGCTTTGTATTTCACATGGGTTCAGGAGCAATTTCTTGGTCATCAAAGCAGCAAAATGGTGTTTCTCTTTCCACTGCTGAAGCAGAGTATATTGCAGCTGCCTCTACTGCATGTCAGGCTGTTTGGTTGTGAAGATTGCTTGAGGAATTAAATAAAAAACAAATAATTCCTACAACGATTTTTTGTGATAACAAGTCATCTATATGCTTGACTAAAGATCCCGTCTTTCATGGGAGAAATAAACATGTCGACATCAAATTTCATCACATTCGTGAGCTTGTCAAAGAATATGAAGTAGTTGTTGAATTCTGTAAATCTGAAGATCAATTGGGTGACATTCTTATAAAGCCATTGAAAGCTGATTTTTTTTTTTTTTTTTTTTTTTTTTTTTCAAGTTGAAGAATGTGATGGGGGAAGTGTAGTTTTGAGAGTTTGAGCTTATGGGAGGCTGTCAGAAATTAAACTCCAAACGGTCTTTTTTTTCTTTAGCTGAGCCACGTTGATGTTGAATAAGTCTTAGGAATCTGTTTTTAAGTTTCTATGTTATGCCAATAAAGTAGGGCTTTAGTGGGTTAATTAGCTACTTTTTTGGGGATTTTGATTAAGTTTATTGAGCTTTTTCATTACCAGTTCACCAATAAGAAATCTTCTTCTCTCTGTTTTTTTCCTGCGCTCTATTTTTTTATTTAAAGGTCCGTGTTGGGAAATTATTCTGCATTTAATTTCTTGCAATATAGTTTTAGGTTTGGTACAACAGTGAATTGCACATGACGGTAAGAGGTTATCACTTCAGCTGCCTTTTCTTTTGTTACATTATGTATTTGTCTTATCTTCCTTCCTCACATATTGTTCGGATTTCAAGAGCATGTGATGGGAAGAGAACCCTTCCATTGTCGAAGATGAAATTCATCATACAATACACATTGGCGGTGTGGTGTGGAGGATTTGGAGAAGATTAAGTTCCTTCATTATCATTCAATTGGCAGATATTGAGGTGAAGAAGAAATCAATTAACACTTCTTCCTAAACTTCTACAGACTAATCAATGATGAATTAGAATTTCTAGTTTTTTAAGATTTAAATTCTGGATTTACAAAAGTCTAAATTAAATTTTGAACAAATAAAAAAAAATGACAAAAGGATTTAAAAATAAATTATCAATAACAAATTCTGGTCCTAGGAATTTCCAAAAAAAAAAAAAAAAAAAAAAAAAAAAAAAGAGTATTTGCCCACCGCTGAAGCTTGACCATTCAGATGATGTAGCTACAAAATCTTAAACTCGTCCTAATACCCTTTATATTCGGATAATTATAGGGGCGACGTAACAAGTTTACAAAATTTTCAAAGGATCCCTCGAGGTGAAAAGTGTACGGAGTAATTAAGCTCTGCACATCTCACGGACTTTTTTCAGTTTTTCTCCTCGACACAAGGGTATGACCTTTCCTGACAAACAAGCCTCATTAGTACTTTCATACATACATAGCACATAGCACAGGCTAATTTATTAGAGCTGCTAAAATTAAAAACTTACATTCAGTTGATGACAACGAGGAAAAAAAAAAAAGAACGAACACTTTTATATAAAATATTAAAACTTGGAATTTTCGTACAAGAAAAAATTGCAGCAACGAACAACAAAGACGCAACATATATCTCAAAATCAATCTACTTGCAGAAAACTAACCGAGGTTTGAAATTTGAGTCTATTGGATGCAGCGCAGTCAGTGTGAGAAACATCATTACCTTCAAGCTGAGTCGCATTGCGTTGGCATCAACATATTCAGCTAGGCTGGGAGACTGTCAGGAACTTCAATGCATCATCTCTAATAATATTTACCAGGTTCTGAACTACTACTGCAGCTGTTTTGATTAAAAAAATCTGTACTGTAATTTTGACTACCAAATGCCAACCTCTGGAACAATCTTATTTCTTCAGATTGCTGAGCGGAGTTAAATATTTCACTTTCCCCGACTCTCATTCCATTAGTCAAATCTGAGGTAGCCATACTGTCGAAAGCCCTCACAACCTGAAAAGCATGAACAAAATGTAAATAAGAACACGTCTAAGCTAACTCCAAGTCTCCAACTACCAAGAGTCGTTACCTGTCCCATCTTCGGTCTCTTTGCAGATGAATGACGAATACAAGCAGCAGCGACCTCAACAAGTCGAAACATTTCACTGTCGACGTAATTTCTTTCAAGTCTTGGATCTGCTAACCCCTCAAATTCTTCAGTATCAAGTGCATTACTAAGAAGAGGTCGAGCCTAAAGGAGAAATGCATCAGATGACACGAGACATTTTAAGAGCATGTTTGCCTATACCTAAAAAAAGTAGGTCTTAAGTTTTTGAACAAAAAGTAACTTCTGAAAAAACTCAAGCACGTTAAACAAAAAGTTTCTTAAATATAAATTTCAAGCTTAGCCAAAGTGATCTTTCTATTGCATCACGACTAATTTATGATCTATAAAATTTCAGCACTGTATTGATAAGTGGGTTATGCCAACAGTGGGAAGGTAAAACACCAGTCTTTTCAGTCAAGCATGGATACATATCTGTTGAAATAAACTTAAAATGTGTGTTTCCTAAGGTGAATTGAATCATACTTGATAATATTAAAGATAAAAAAGAAAAGCTCAATAAACTCTACTATCTAGTACTATCCAATACAAGGTAAAGACACACTTCGATTAGTTGATCACAGACCTATAAAACAGGCTATTAAAGAACATGGTACTCTTATCACAAGGACTGATAGATATCTAAAATTTCTAAAAAGAAGCTTACTGTATCAGCGCTGTATGGTTATGTGATGATAGACCCTACGGTTTAAATATGCGAGGCAGCGGAAGGAGGCAAAGAAATTAGCTACATTCACGTGGACATGACAGCAGCAGATTCATCTTTTTTTGGTGGACATTGAATTATGTTAGGGGCAAGTGTAATTTGTGTAATTGTGGGAGAGAGTAGGCCTCTTGACTGCCTATCATCTATCTTCGTAATCGTTCTCTAAAGCAATTCATTCAGCAAACAAAAATTCAAGTTCCACAAAACTACAGTTAACACTGCAACATTACATATTTGTCACAATTGTTTATCAATATGATCAGTAACTGGGGTCCTATCAGTCATATGATAAGATTTAACACGCAATATAAAGATGAGAATTCTCCAGCCAATATTTAGCCATTTGCAAAACTAGATTAATAGAATAGCTCAGGGATTACACCAGGAAATGTCATAATCACTGAAGTCTGTCAGAAGAAGCTGAGTACCTCCAGTCATTTCTATAACATCTCTAATTTCAGCCTTATTTGGTCACATGAAACAGAATAGTAGCAAGAGTCGTGAAGTGGATTTTTGAATAGTTTCTGGCCTTTGTGGAGCAACTAATTTATCTGTACAAGCCAATATATCATATCTACGACATGGACAGAACAACAAATTATTCAAACCCATTTCTCTCATTTCCAGCTCAGAGTATTGTCTCGAAATTTGTACACAATTCTTGATATTAGCTTTGGTTTTCGCATTCATCTTGGAAAAATGTACTTCAAGAGGCAACCTAAAGTTTGTTTGGGAGGGATTTTAATCAAAATTCTAGTCGTTATAGTCAACCTGTGGACCCCACCTATGAGAGGGAAAGTCAAAAATGTTGGTTGATTTGATAGTTAGCGGCTAGAATTTTGATTAAATCCTGATTAAAATCCCTCCGAAACAAGCTCCTAATAAAGGGTCTCTCTCTCAGTTGTCTAAAAGGATATATCCTCATATTTTGTGTTTCTATAACCAATAGAGCTATATAACTTGAAGTAGCAAACACTTGTCACCAACTCCAAGAGTCCAAGGTTTGATAGTATACTCGTTTATTTAATTAGCTGATAGATATACAACTGAACCTTCTAAAGAGGTTGTTAGTTAACTTAGATGATCTTCCTCCTGCAGAAAATATACACACAAGGATTTTGAGAATTTATTTAAATACCACGGTCCACAAGTATCCAGTAACTCTGCTGGTGATCAATTCGCATATAAGAATATTCAGTTTCCAGGATTCAAATTGCTTTTGGGATTTTATTTATTGAGCATGATTGATATAGTTTGATATAGATTTTTTTAGAATAGATTTTGTGAAAAGTGATTTTTTGGAAGAATGTGAGGTTAAAGTAAGGAAAAGTAGTGGTTCTCGTGCAAAACTATTTTATTGGGAGAATGTGCGGTTGAAATGAGTTTGAAGAAATCTGCACCAAACAGGGGCACAGTTAGATCTTGAGTAAGTCCAATTTAGGTAGCTGACAAAAGGATTCTCACCTCAGAGGTACATGTCAAAAGTTAAGGGCTTCATTTTTCCTGTTTTAAATGCTTCTAGATTTTTCGTTCCAGCTTAATGCAAGAAGGCATCCATTACTGATCAGCAACCCAGTTTATGCACCACCATGGATTTGAGTTATCTAGCAACCAAGTTTATGTATCATCATGGATTTGAGTCATCTAGCAGCAAAGTTTATGTATCAACCTAGATTTGAACTCTAAAAAAAGTATAAAATTGAAAAAGCCTAAATTTTTTAACAGTCTTGGGTAAATACCGTCAAATTTTTAGAACTGTACAGATCCTATTATTGACTCCTGATTCGACTATTACAAATGTTCCCACATTAGGAGTCTGGTTTTAGTTCGAAAAACAACATCAACAAACAATAGAAACTGGTTCCAACAATTACTACAAACAGGTGGATACAGAAAAACTGAAATAAAATTGAGGGCTTGTTCAACCTCATGCTTCTTGACCCTAACCACAGACACGAATCCCCAAGCAGATAGCTCCGATAAATGGAAAATGCTAGCGTATAGAAGTAGCTATATAATTAGATCTCAGTCTTCAGAGTAAAAATACAAACAGCTATTTCCGAACTTACCCACTCAACAAGGCTCTCATCACCTAGGGGTTGAGATGTATCCACAGGCTTACGTCCAGTAATAAGCTCCAAAAGCACAACGCCGAAAGAAAACACGTCGGACTTTTCTGTCAGCTTACCACTTGATGCATACTCAGGAGCCATGTATCTGAATCAAGCCAACCACAGCTATTAGAATAAAGATGATGTAATTATTATGATCTCTTGGTCCATCCAGACTTGCTTGTGACACAGAGACCAGTTTTAGATATCAACTTACCCAAAGGTTCCCATAACACGCGTGGTAATATGTGAATTCGCATCAATAGCTAATTTAGCAAGTCCAAAATCAGAAACCTGTCAAGCCATAATGTGATTTTCAAATGCATTGTACTGAAGTACATACAAAGATAATATTTGCCAGAAGTTGGCATACCCGAGCTTCGAAGTTGTTATCTAGAAGAATGTTTGACGACTTGATATCCCTATGGATAATACGGGGATGACCTGTGATTCAAATGAAGATTAATACAACATCTTACCAAATTCATATCATTTTTTCTCCATGAACTTCAGTATATCCAAATTATCACCAATTACTCAAGAACTACAAAAGCCACTGTTGAAAAAGTCAAGGATTGTTAGTAACATGTCTTGCTTCTGTCCTAGTCCATAGGAGGTAGCTTTTTGATTTGTTATTTTACCTGATCTTTAGGTAGTTTCTGCTGGGTTGTTGCTAGTACATGGTTTTCACGGTCCTATTTTTAAGTAAATGTTTGTTGAAGTCTTTAGATGTAAGTAACTTGTATTGCTTATAAATAGGCTCGATCCCTTTGTGAAATAGAAGAGAAATAAAACTACTCTCTTCTCTTCTTTGTTTTGCTTTTTTACAGCAACAGCTTTACTTTGACTTCTCGCAAAGAAGTCTTTTAATTGTATCAGTGGTATCACAGCCAGGTTGAGAAAGAAAAAAAGAACTTAAGAGCAATTATTCATGGTCTCTGACAGGTTTGTGCAGCCAACAATACCTCACTTCGATGGTCATCATGATTATTGGAGCATGTTGATGTAGAACTTTCTAAGGATCAAGGAGTACTAGCAAGTCATTTCTCAAGGAGTTCCAAAAATTGAAACTGGCACAGAAGTGATAGATGCACAGAAAATGGAAGTGGATTGCCAATGTTTAAAGGGTATTAAGGCTACATGTTTCAGACCATTGATCATTCAATCTTGGAGACTATTCTTTGTAAAGACACCTCCAAACAGATATGGGACTCCACGAAGAAGTATCAAAGTTCAGAAGGACAAAAAGGCAACAACTTCAAGCACTCTGTTCAGAATTTGAAAGACTCTGCATGAAGACAGGAGAATCTATTACAGAATACATCTCCCAAGTAATGACTATTGTCAGCAAGATGCGCAACCATGGTGATAAGTCTGAAGATGTCACCATTATTGAGAAGATCCTTAGATCCATGAAACCGAAGTTCAATTTTGTTGTGTGTTCTATAGAAGATCAAAAGATATTGATGATCTCTCAGTTGATGAACTACAAAGCTCTCTGCTAGTTCATGAACAAAAGTTTAAACAACAAGACAAGGAGCTAGCTCTAAAGACTTCTACCTTTACTCAAATCTCAAATTATAGTGGAAGGGGTAGAGGCAGAGGAAGAGGAAGAGGAAGAGGAAGAAGAGGCCAAGGTAATAGAGACGACAACAGGCAGTTTCAAAACTTCAAAGCAGAAGATGATAAACTCAATGGAAAGGCAATGGATGTGATAAAACATTTGATAAATCTTATGTATAGAGCTTCAAGTGTCATAAATTTGGTCATTATCATTCTGAATGTTATACTAAATTGCCTACCGACAAAGAAAAAGGGGAAAAATTTGAATTTTGCAGAAAAGAAAGAAATAGAAACTTTTTTGATGACTTACCATGTCAACGAAGAACGTAAGTCAGATTTTTGGTATGTGGATGTAAGATTTTGAGTTAACTGTGATCGATCAATCTGAGGATCCACTTGCTCATTTTGCCTTGCTTGCAGATTGTGATCATTTAACATTCCAAGAAGTTGTCAAAGATGAAAAATGGCAAAGAGCCATGAATGAGGGGATAAGGTCCATAGAGAAAAACAATACTTAGGAATTGATGGAACTTCCAAAAGGGTAAAAATCCATTGGTATTAAATAGGTTTATAAAACAAAGCTGAAGAAAGATGGCGGATTCGAAAGTACAAAGCTCGGCTCATTGCAAAAAAGTACAAGCAAGAACCGGGTATTGACTACAAAGAAGTGTTTGCTCCTATTGCAAGGCTTGACACAATTCGTTTGGTGATATCCATGGCTCCTCAAAATTCATGGTCCATCTATCAGTTAGATGAAAAGTCGACATTTTTGCATGGTGAATTAGAAGAGATGAGCATTAATCAACCTCTTGGATATGTTAAGCAAGGACATGAGAATCAGTATAGCTTTAATACGAACTGAAACAAGCACCAAGCGCTTAGTATAATCGTGTAAGTATTTACTTTGTCCCTCATGAATACACTCTATACTAAATATAAGTTGATGATCTCATTTGTACCAGTAATGATGTAGCCATTCTTAATCATTTTAAGAAATCTATCATAGATGAATTTGATATGAGAGATTTGAGGTTGATGCACTATTTCCTTGGCATCGAAGTAATGTGGTCATCTATGATATTTTTATTTCACAAAAAAAAAAAGTGTTCTTGAAATTTTAGACAGGTTCAAACTGAAGGATTGCTATTCAGTTACCGCACCAACCGAACTTGGTCTGAAACTCACAAAGAATGAAGTAGGAAAACATGTGGATTCTACACTTTACAAGCAAATTGTTGGGAGTATTATGTATATATCAACAAGACCAGATATGCATGCTGTCAATTTAATGAGTAGATACAAGGAGAATCCAGCTGAAGTTCATCTCTTAGCTGCAAGGAGAATCTTTCGCCACTTAAAAGGCACTGCAGAATTTGAAATTCTGTATAAAAGTGACCGAATGTCGAGCATGATTGGGTTTTCAGATGGTGATTATGTTGGAGATCTCGATGAACGAAAGAGTACTTTTGGATTTTTGTTCATGTTGAATTCCGGAGCTGTAACATGGTCAACAAATAAGCAACAGATAGTAGGACTTTGTAAACCACCGAAGCTGAGTTCATTGTTACAGCATCAA